>JAXGGS010753537.1:9243-24845 GCA_035585475.1 Armandia brevis
TTCAAGCTGACTAACGCACTTATAATTCACGGTATTCAGCAAGACTTTGCTTCGTATGTTCTGGTCCCATCAGAATTGTTAATAGACAAGCACTAATGTAGTAAGAGACAGTATCATGGATTTACTGTCATGAACGCTTGTGTCTTCGTTTGGTCTGCCAGTTGTTGAAGATGTCATAAGCTGCTTTTAACATGCTTTCTAAATGGCCTGTCAGCTGAAATAAATGAACATTTTGACCGAGTCAATGCAATGAGAAAACAATGCTTGTTGATTTATAATAAATGTTAAGATGGACATGATGACAATAAGTTCATTAGTTTTATGAGCATGGTTTATTGAGACCTACATCGACGGTAAAGTGAAGGGACACAATTTTTTCCTTGAACGGCTGCAGCTTCTGATATTGGAATCTTTCAAGATTTGCCTTCATTCTCATGAGCTAAATGGAGTAAACATACGACAATCGTTATTGAAATTTGAAAGTATCTCGATCATCATAACAGCTTTCCCTGTGAGTAGCATTCATTACTTACCTTGTCTTCAAGGGATTTTGAGTTCACTGGGAAACATGACCAAAAATGGCGCAACAGCTCGCCAAGGGCATTGTACAATTGACGGACTTCTAATTGCGTTTCTTTTTGGACAAGCTCTGAAAATAATGTTAATTTCATTCATGAAGTTTATTCGACAGCGTCAGCTATTGTAGTTTTTACTAATCGACCACGTGTCGACAATGAAGATTCGTGCTTACGGTTGAGTCGTTGTTGTGAACATCCCTGCATCAGACTGCCACCAGGGGAGAGTTCCCATAACACACTGACTGCTGATTGGCCACCCAAGACCTAGTTTCACAAATTTCACCACCAGATGAGACATGATTCCACGTTACATGAACTGCGTGAGATGGACTGACAGAAAGTGGTTTTCGTTTAAAAGAGCAGATATTTTACTTGTGTTAATTGTGGGGTCCACGCCATCATCTCTTGCGTTGATGCTTGGTGAGCAGCTAGGATATCTTCATTAGTATGGTATTGAGTATCCTGGATAGGGGTAGGACCCTGCAGAAACCGATCGGTGTGTGTGAGTTTGAGAGCGGGACCTGTCGAACTTTGGCGCTTCTTGTCCAAATCGTCATATGCTATCTTTTCCATAATTTTTGCCTGTAAAGCGGTTGCCAAAATGTATGCACGCGGAATTGTATATTGTATACATACATACATACATCATGTAATTTAACCTTATTGCACTAACCACAATCACATTGTGAGAAATGAATAATTAATAAACATTATTATTCACGCACCTTTTTGGATGGTGGCGGTTGTATTTCAGAGCTTGAACCTGGCAGAGAATTGCCATTTTTTACACCAGGACCAATTGCTTCAGTAGCAGTTGCTGTTGTATTTTTATCACAGGCTTTTAGCACCATAGTGGAATGTTGGTTAAACCGTTTTATAAGCGAGGCATTCGCCAGATTGACACTTTCAGCTGGTTGACCACTGTCTAGTCCATAGCCCTGGAGATACAGGCACAATAACTTACATACTTTGTTCGGGAAACAACCACGAGAAGAAATTATTTATTCATTTAGTCATTTTGTATACAATGTAATAACTCTAGAGTTTTGTACTCACGTCACCAATTGCGCCATCTTCCATACCCGTTAAGTCGACTAAAAGGTCACCAACTGGTCTGGCCATTGTCTCCTTAATTACTAATAGGAAAACATGATAATTGTAATGCAGGTTACTGGTTTCTCAATTGTATATCTCTTTGTATTATCACTGGCGTTACTTCGTTCTTTATGAAGCCCAATACCTTGGTCGTCCGACTTGGCACACTCGGTAAAGAGATCTTTATTTCCTAGATTTATTCTGTCTCTATGAAAGTAGTGGGACTGGAAAAATTTCTCCCAAAACTCCACATCACTTAATTTGTCAGGAACACATTCGGCATGTTTCTTTTTAACTAAAAAGAATTTAAAAAAAATATGACTAAACGATTTTGGGTTTGACAGTGGTATCTCAAAGGAAGGAAACAAATCAGGTTAGAATATTATGTTACCTGCAGGGTATGTTTTGAATATAGAAGCTATGATGTCAGGTGTAAGGTTGTACCTCAGACCATTACATCCATCAGCTTGAGGTTTTATATCAGCCTGCAAGTTATTGCTGTATAATTAGTGACTGAGTGATAGGTATTTAACATGTGAGAGTATGGAATACAATTTTTGTTTTCTTTTTCTTAAGTCTAGCAAATACAATACCAGAAATGCTGCAGATACGCCAGTGGCTTGGTTGTTATCGGATGGTTTTGGTGCTTTCTCCTTAAAAACACAACAGATCAAATATGAACGGCGTGATTAATATCATTACCCGATAGAGTGTGATTACTCATTATTCTAATACGTACTCCTCTGGAAGCCCAGAATTCCTCGGTGGTAATTACTCCGCTGACGACTAGATCTTTGTACAATTGGAATAACTCTGGGTCTTCTTGTAGCATCCTATAACATGCATACAAGAAATCTAGACAGTCAGTTCACATAAATAACGCATAATTCATAGACAATCAGTTCGTGTCTCGTGTAATACCGGTACATTGTATGAATAATATATCAAAGCTTTACAATCTACTAACCTATGTTTCTGCTCCAACTCACTATCTATTTTACGCCTAAACTGGGGCAATAGCTGTTGAAGCAATTCTTTGATACTCTCTCTATCTTTCATTTGGGCATCTCTACTATTGGGGTTAGAGAACTGAAAGGTATTTGCACCACCATCATGCATAACCACCTGCAGCTGTATCTTTTCCTTCGAGTCCGGTGATATTTTCTGAACTATAATTGAAAGCATACATTGTCTATGCATATCAATATGTCTTATAGCGTTATCAACCAACGTGAGAATTTTAATTATAGTTACATGTATTTATAAAATCGGTTAATTGGTTTGGGAACTCCCAACACAGACTTACGCTTGATATCGACATAATTGTGACTAACTGTGAATGAATCTTTATTCCCTGGCATCCACGCCATTCGCTGGCTCATCATATATATCGAGCCATCGCATTTTTTGTGTCGAATGTGCTTCACGATTAGCAAAACTTCCTCTGATACCTTAGACATGGTTGTCTGACAGTAACCACCTGAAAGATAAAAATGATGCATGAACATGCAATTAAATAAGCTTTACCTTTACCCATCTTTATTTGAACTTGCCAGTAACTCAGAAAAGACGCCAAAAAAATAGATAAAAAGACCGAATGACAAACAGTGATGCTGTGCGCTGAGCGTCAAACTTTTCAAGTTAGATTTGGCTGGCACTCTACCGCTTAATACAATGAATACATGCACAACACGGCTGTCACTCGCCGACTAGTAATAATGGAAGTTTCGCATCTAAATTAGGCAAACTTTTCGAACTAGCTCATGTTATACAGAGAACATACCCGTTGTTTTATGCAGTCGCACCTATACTGTGCATGAATAAGCTTTGGTGATGTTGTAACTTATGAAAATTCACGTCTGCATCTTTTCTTGCAGAAGTTCACGAGTTTTTCAAGAGAATTGTGGGTAAATGTAGCCGCAAGTAAGTAGTCTGATATGTCGTAAACCTTTCCAACTTGTACGACTTGCCGTAAAGTAGAGCGTGTCGTCATAACAACTCTGAATACTTCCGGTGAAGAAAATAAATGTTGTTGCCTAATTTTTGCTGAACAATATTACAGTGTTCTGTACTTAGAATTTAAATACAACTACCATCATGATGATGGACGGTAAGTTTAAGCAACGTTTTACAGATATGCTTGTTTTCTCGTGCTTTTGTTGCTTTAGAATTACAGTTTTTATACCAGTTTCATTCATCTATTATAGAGGTTGCTCTTTGCTCTAGCCTTGTAGAGTTAAAACATGTACATATTAGCATGGACATATATGCATGTATATTGTAGCTTTAGAAACAAATGCTCTAGAGAACAATTCTGTTATATAGTTCAGTTTTATGGGAATGGGGTACTGAGCCATTAGGAAGGAAAATTATCCTGTTAGAAGAGGGGCTTTACAATTATTGCTGCGAACAACTCCAGTGTGCCTCTTTGGTTCAACGTGACTTTTGATTTGATATGATTTGATAAAGTCTTTATTTGCCCCTTCTTGTACAAGCGACGATATGGATTTATTGTCTCTATGGAATCTTGTATTTAGCACTTTAATTAGCATGGTGTCAGATTAATTGTTTAAATTACAAAATGGGTTTCTGTTCCGATACACATTGCATTCTTAATAATATAACCTGCCAAAGTTTACAACAGCTCAACTGGTGCGTTTGGTATACAAGAATTGTGATATATCAGTAAATTTGCATGTATATGGATACATATATTTGTGTCTTGTATGACTTTGATTTCAATCATGTAGATAATCATTACACATTAAATTGAAACAGTTTTTTAGTTTCTAAATCTCCCTTTTTTGTTTATATTTTGTAAATACATGTATGTGTGGTCTAATACATATTTAGCTTTGTACTATTTTGTTAATTGTTGCACGTGTTCAAATATCTTGCTTTTAACTTCTCTTTTTGAGTTGAATTTGCTAAATCGTTTGCTTGTGCTTGCCAGCTAGTTTACAGCCTTCGCACGTTGGCTCGACACTTAGTCTAGCTTACTCTCCGCATCCTGAAGTAGTTTCTGTTCTCCAAGGAGATGGACAAAAAGCTGCCGAGGATGACCTGAAGAAAAGTAACAGTGACTAATCATTTTAACAAAGCTTCAAACTATATTCTGTGTTTATTAATAATACAAAGTACTCATTCAACATATATTTTGCTTTTACAATGATCTTTACTCATATTCAACTAATGCAATCAATTTGCTATCTAAACATCTATTTTCAATATTAATACTTCTGGTAATTAAGCTAATTTAGCCTGTAAATATAAATCGATTACTCTTTAAACGCAAAAACGTGCCACCTAATAAACGTCCACGCCACTCTACCAAGAGTAAAAGTCTGTCATGAATTGATTTTAATTGAATTCCCATTTTAACACGGCTGATTTAACTACAGAGAAAAAGTCGAGGGTGGCGTTCATGTCCACACTTGATCGCGAGTTGTTCCCGTCTCATGTGCCACATACGAGGTTCGGAAATGACCTGTCTCCCATGAGAGGAGCTGCTAATAGAGGCCCTGGATGTTACAATAACGAAGAGGTAAACTTTATATCTACCGGTCTATCGCTGTAACCTTTCGTTGAATGTTTTCATATACAGTATAGATGCATGATAAAGACACACTGTTTATATCACACTAATTCACAAGTAAATTCTGATCTGATGTAATCTTAGGTCAGCAACTTCCATTACCAAGTCAAAACGAAGGTGACAAGTACGAAAGGGTACTCACTTGGAGCCAGGACCGCCCCACGAATCCCGAAAGAATACCCAGTGAGTATATCAACGACTTCGCCGGCTCAATTTTATAGCTATCTGTGACTGTGATCCAATATGTTCACAAATGTTTGTTACATCAATTATTTTACATTTTAGTTTCTAACGCCAGCACCTACTGCATATCAAACTGAGTGCACAGACGCGATCCAATTTGACCCGGCATATAAACCGTTTAGCTGCGCCTCTCAAAGATTTCCAGTCTACAGAAGAGATATAGAAGAAGTCTCTCCGGGGTAGGTGTGGCATAGGCTTCAGATATAACCTTTACAGACATTTGATTTCAGAGGTCGCGAAAATCTAATATTTATTCCTTTTACGTTTCAGCCCTGGAACGTACGAGCACAATATTAAAAGGAATAGAAAAGTACAATGGCACCAAACATTTGGTCAACAGCCAATCAATTTACCATCTGTAGAACAACACAGCACCATTGACAAGAACACAGAAAAAGTACGTTCAATAGTTCCTGGTTTTTGGTTGCGATTAATTAGAATTAATAATCACAGTTACATAAATAAATCCTCTAGCATAGTCCCGTATTTAATGCCTTTACATTAATTTCTGACTTTTAAAAACAATAGCTTCTCAGCACGAAAGAAGAGAAGAAGTATCATCGGCGATTGGCATATCTGAAACAATACTATGATTGAAACTGTTATGATGTGTACTCTGTACGAGGGAATCCCATTGCTGGAAAACATTGGACTGAAGGATTTAATAATAAATCATGAGCATCTGGACGATTGGGTTTTGTAAAATTGTAGTGCGTCACATTACCTGTACATTTCTTCCATTTAACATAAAATCTTTGTGGCACCTATGTTAACCGCTCCCAGACATTCATCTGTTAGGCATACGTTTTGCATAAATTTAGATGTAAGTTCCTCGGTTAGTCGCCTGTTTATGTGCGCAGTCGTTGTGTTATATTGCTAGTCTTGGAAACATTTCCCGGAAATTTACACTTTGTGCGATGGGTATACCTGTATTTAGTGGAGTTTAGATGTGAATCTATAATTAAGACCCACGCTGTTTTACTGAGAATTGTAAATGTATACTGTAGTATACTTCACAAGTATCCAAAGTCACAATGTCAAAGGAAGCTATACATTATGTATTAATAAATATATACGAGTGAAATATTTTTTATTTCGTGAATATACAATGTAATAACACGATTTTGACAATAATAATCTAAACGGGTATCAACCTAATTAACATACATAGGTCTCATAATATCACTGCAATAATTACCTATCATTCTAAAGGCACACGTTTGCATGTAGAATAACTGCATTTTGTACAATTGTATGTCTTTAAAATCGGCACATAAGCGTACGTCTCCGTGCCTAACCAAAGGCGAATTTTTTAACTACCCGCCCGATCTTACAAGCTTCATTCAAACAGTTAACTTACAAGAAGCCATATGATAGAATGGTTGCATTGAATTTGCGCGATAGAGTCATTGAACATACAAAGTACGGTACATGTGCATGCATAAAGATGATAATAGAATGTAATAATCAGTATAAACCGGACGATCAAGCGATGACAATATACAATTCAGGGATATTTTTAAAATTTACCTGCTTTCAATAATCACAGTTAAGTTCAAGATTACAATGATCACATCAGTACATCTTTTTTTTCATTTAATAGCTTTAGATTAACATAGCAAAAGGTCGTACGATACACATATACAATGGAAAATTCATATTTCGTCATCCACAAGTGTGTTATGAAAAATGTTTTCCCCCTGCTTTCTTGCAATCAATTTAAGACAATCGCGATAACCAATTTAATGCACATTTTTCAATGTACTGTACACATGGCAGTGGACTATAAACATAATTTATGAGCATAGTCTTAAGATAGCAGCTCTTCCATTTCTTGAAGTAGATCATCGTCATCGGCCACGTCCCTATCAGTGTTAATATTTGACAAGTCCTCGTCGTCAAGAAACATCTAAAATAAAAGTTTATCGAAGATTGGCTACCAGTATACATTTGTAGTTCAATATTCATGCACGACAGGTTAACGTGTTATCTTTAATCGGCTGTGGAAATATTTAACCAGGCCGACTTACCTCGAACTCTTTATCAAGCTCATCCAGTTCGTCCAAGTGCTCAGTTGGAGCCGTGCTTTGACTGAAATTAACAGAGCGAATATTGATTATTGTCAATACCGACTACGCTGGATTAAGTATGTTGTTACAGTGTCGTTGTTGTAGCAAACTATGTTTGGATAACTTTGCGACTTACCTTGGATCTGAAATCGACAGCTTTCTTTTCTCCGCAGAGCCAGAACCTCGCATGCTCCTCCGCCTAAGAATTGGCTTGTCTCCTTGACTTGTTGATCGAGACAAACTAATTCTCTTTGCTTTAGGAGGTGTCACTTTAGACTGATTATCAGCTTCTGGCTTGTCCGGTTTTTCAGAATGATAAACTGGCTTGGCTCCAGCTGTAACCGGAGATAATGAGATCATTGGACTGTCAAGTGATAGATCATCATCCTTTGACGTACAGTCTGGTTCACTTTTAAAAGACGCCTTCTTCGATGTCCTCTTTTCACTAGAAGACTTGTCCTCAAATGTGATAGGAGTTCTTTTGAACCTCCGTCTTTCCTCTGTTTTTTTAGATTCATCTGACACGATTGGGGTGATAGAAGCTTTGGGTTTTCTCCCCTTCTTCCTTTCATCAAATGAAATCGGCGAGAATGATCTTTTAAGACTTTTCTTTTCTGCCACAGGTTCTCTATAGGCATCATCTTCTTCAGCATCCCCTTTGCCTGACTGGGGCCCTCTAAGCCTCATCTGCTTCTCTCTCATTATTTCTGAGAAAGTCTTGGCACCCCATTTGGACGATTTCTGTAAGGAAATGACCGTTAATGGTATGCCACAATGTTACCAATACGAAACAGTGAGAGATTCGACGTGTTATCTATGCATACCTTGGCTTTAGGCGGAGATGTGTCTTCTCTATGTTTAACCCTTTCCGTTCTCTCTTTTCCTTCGTCAGTTTGCTTTTCAATGGAGGCTGAAAGCATATCACACATCATGAAAATGAACAGCATTACGATTGCAACGATAGACACAGATAAGGCATATTACGCCTTTTATCTAACAAAATGGTTACCTCTTCTTTTTAGTGCAGGTGGCCTATATATTTGAACTTTAGGCTCCCGGTTTTTCTTTTCAGTTATTGTTTTTACGGGAGATACTTTTTTCTTGGGCTTTGTAACTCTCGAAAACTCTTTCTTATCACCGAGGTCATCATAGGACACTACAAAATAAAGTTTATTTAATTATATTGATGTTAACCCATGGTTAAAGGATCAACGATATAAAATATAGTTTGAAAAACTTTTATGACTAGATTCTACAATTTACCCATGATTCTTCTAGTAATCACTGGAGAAGTTTTATTTTGTGACACAACCTTTCGCTCCTCTACTTGAGACGAAAATTTGTCTCTTCTAAAATCAGCGAGGGACTTCACTGCCATGCCAGATGAACCTACAAACGGGGATTAGAACTTGTTGTTTAGCAAGTGCACGTGTTATTATAAGATATCTTGTGGAGAAAGGGTGAACATAGCTTACTATTTTCTTCAGATACATGGCTTGCTCTAGACAATTTGATGGATTTTCGTATTATGGGAGCTTCTTCTCTTTGATCTTCTCCTTCTCTTCTTGATGCTAAAAAGAACCATCAGTTCAGTTAATATACACGCGTACGGGGGTAAGAGTATGGTGTGTAGGCGTAACAATTTTTCAAAACAGAGGCAGTACCTATGCTAATGTTTCTTTTGTTCAACCCAATGCCGAGACGATCTTTTGCAGAGGGTTTAGTGGTCTCTGAAAACGAGATTAGTAAGACGGAATTACAAGCCATAATTTGATAAATGAAACAGGAAGAACAGGATGAAACAAGAAATTAGCGACGGGGAATTCCAACCTACCCGAGGAACGCTTTATATTTTCTTCAGTTTTCAATCCTAGACGATCTTTCACGCGCATTCCAAGTCTTTCTCGTACTTTGGGTTTGTCCGGAACCACTTTGCGATCTGGAATTGAGGAAGTAGTCTTTCAAAAAATGTGAAAAGGACTACCAGTAAATATCATAGTAGACGTGGATGTAATACAATAAAATACCGTCTGATATAATGATCCTCCGACTAATTGTGTCGTCGGTTTCTTTGGCAACGGGTCTCGTAACTGGTCTAGTTTTTGCTGCTTGGGCTTTTGCTTTTTGGGCTACAATATAACATTAATGGTTATGATTTTGTTCCACGCTGATGGAATGATATCTGGGATCAAAATTTAGTACGACATATATTTGAAATAGGGGATTACTAAAGAGCACAAAGACACTTACCTTCTTTTAGAGATTGCAAGGCTTTCTCCCGTCTTATTTCTTCAAGGCTCTTTATCCCAACACCTACAATCAGAATTTGCAAATGTCAGTTTCCAAAGTATTCATGGAATTGAAATAAAAAGGAAATCCGGTGTATCCACACTTAATATACTAGTCGATTGTACTTACGAACTTCGGTCTTAGACGTAGACAGCTTTATTTTTTTGGGCTCTGATTCAACGAGCGACTCGGCTGACTCGGTCAAACTGAATGGATCTACACAATTAAACAATACAGAAAGTCAAATCATAACACGTACCGGAACAGTGCGTCGAGGTGAATATATTCCATTGTGAGAGATATTTTACAAAAATGGTCATGAATTCTAGTTTACCTTCATCGGCAGAGCGGTTACATTTCTCCTTCCTGATTTCATGCAGAGATTTGATTTGGAAATCTAACACGTCTTCAGTAACTATTGAGAAATGTATGGGTTGATTATATCACAGATAGATCCACATGTATACCAGTAGTTTGTGTAATAATTGTGAATGTAGAGAATATTTTTTATATGGTTATTAGTCACCTTCATCGTTCTTCTGAGCAGTTGAACTGTCAGACTTTTTGAGAGACACCACTTTCGGGGTGTCAACTGACACCTCCTTCAGAGGCTCTTGTGGCTTTTTAACAGGTGTTCCAACAATACTCTCTTCGTCTGTCTCTGTATAAATAAAACATTCGTTTATCGTGTCGTCTATAAACCAGAATGATAATATGAATAAATACAAATTAGCTAACTATTAGGATCTTACCTTCATCAAAACTAATGACCACTTGTTCCACTTTGGGAGTCATTGGCGTTGTTATAGCATTGTGACCAAGGTGCTGGCCATGTGTGGCATTTGGGTGAAATGGATCTTGTTGATATTGGTCGTAACTGTATATCTGATCTGCAATACGTAATAATCCATGGATTAAGTTTTTGCTGTGTATGGAATATGTTTCATTTGATACAGAATCTAAATAGAACGGAAAGAGGAATACTAACCTCCATGAGGCGGTTGAATATGCTGTTGGTCACTATAAGCTCCAGAAAACGATCTTCCGAGCGGCTGTGCCTGAGCAGGAGCGCTCGGGCGCTGATATTGCTGGGATGGAGCGTTTTGTCCTGATTGGCTGGCATGCATGAATGCGCAGTGAGGTTTCTGACAGCCTCCAGGTTGCGATTCCCAATAACAGGGAATATCATTGCGATTTTTCTACAAATGGACCAAGGCGGCAGACTAAGTTGCGAGTGCATTTTAAATTGGTATCTGTGAATTAGTAACGTACATAAAAACAAACGTCCAAACTCATACATACTTGTATTTCCATATGTCTGAACATGCATACTTTTCTTCTGCAGTTTCCCGCTTGCCATAAAGAGCAAACTGTTTCATTCCCTAGAGCAGCTTCTTCGTGCCGGAAAGGACACAAGTCTCCCTATTGGTAAAAGTGTAAACATTTATCAACGTGCATGTTATTTAAATGACGAAGTGAATGGGAAATATGATTTGTAGTAGGGATATGATGCACTCGGCAATTTACCTTGGAACAGGATGAGTAGTAGAAAAAGTAACAATCGTCTGACGATTTTTCCATCTTTGACCGTTAGGTTCAGGTCCGACTAAATATTCCTGCTATAAATATATTCAATAACTCATATAAACGGTATTCTTTCTATAGCTCAGTAACTTTTACAAGCCATCTATTTTTTCTTTTCTTTTTTTTGTTAAATCTGAAAATAGAAAAAAAGGTAATGAATACATTTACCGTACACTGTATAACTTATCGAATGGAAACTGCAAGCAGGAAAGCTTCAACTGAAGAGAAACTTACCAGGCTATTCAATATATAATGCAGACACTGAATCCCACTATTCGTCATTTCTTCTTATCTTCAGCGGCGTCCAGGGTTGCAACTAAACAATCTAAGCTAGCTAAGAGGGGAAAATCTCCTGATTAACTACCTGATCATGTGGCCTAACCATGGTTTATTTTTAGTCAAACCATCTATGTCTGTGACTTAAAAGTCAGTCTAAAAAAATATCAATATCCCAAGGTACACTTTTCAAATATATCACGACGTTTTGAATTTATTTCACTTCAAGGTGGCTGCCTTTTGTGTGAGCCTGGAAAGGGTGAAATTTGTTTGCCTGACTTGGGCTCACACGACTGAAAAATACCATCATCATGAATGATCCACTTTGAAACCTTCATGTCTAATTAGACAGTTTTCAAATGATGGACATTAACTACTAGACGACTCTAAATGTAGAGTGAGTTAACAGCCAACACGTGGCGTGTCTCATGAATCAGGAATCTTGTTATAACAAAGCATATGATAGGCTCTAAAATCAAAATAATTTTTTGCTGATACGATAATTTTACGAACTAGGGTCTCAACAGACGAATACACACTTCTATCTGGGGTACTTTAACCGATATCCCTGAACTGATCACTAAACTCTATCAACATTAAAGATCAGTGAGTCGTATTCTGAAACAACATCACCTTTCTAAATGGTCTAGTTCCCCCAAGATTAATATATTTATCAAATAAAACAAGAAGACATACTCCTCCGCTGTCATCCAAAATGGCGAATTCCGGAAGTAATATCTCAGAACAAAATATTATGACGTCACACACAAGATTTATTCAGTAAATATGACGTCATAAAATATTCACCAGAGAGTGGCGGGGTGTTGTTTTCGATTCTAAGTGCATTCATTTTAAACACTTTAAAAATACAAATGAAAGCACTATTTCATATTACTAATATATTTTTGGTCTACTGTAATATATATAACTTATCATTCTTGGATAATCAGAGAAATATATTTGTTGATTTGATATTTAAAAAAATCGTATCTAATATGATTCTACAATCGAACTTGCCTTAATAACAAAACACACGTGGGGGAATACACGAAATAAGTTCCAAGCGAGTCCAAGCAAAATTATTGCAAAATGATTGTCTTCTTGGACTAATTCGAGACGACCAACAGCTGTTGCTAAGCTTGAATGCTTTAGGTAGACATAAAGAATTGGGTAAACGTATATATTCAATATTGGATGCCTTATTACTTGCGTAAAATTCATTCAAATTTATCAAAGCGGAGGGCTCGATTAAAGCATATCAAACTCTGGGATCAAACTGCAGTTAAAAGGTAGGTTCAGAGGTTTGTTCGCCAAATAAAAAGAGAGCACAGTTTAGTCTGTAATATACATTATTAATTCATTTGCCTTAAATCCTTGATAGCCGTTGTAAGCATCAATACCAGAGGTGGGATGTTATCAACCGATCGGTCCACAGACAACTCGACTAACTACCAACTCGACTGACTGACAACTGGACTGGATTTTGGACAACTCGACTGACTTGAGACAACTCGACGATCCTATTGATCTTTACATTAAGAAGAGAGGTGCGACTCTCTAACAATGAACATGGGGAAGCTAATTATTGACCGGAGCACTGGTTTGGTGTAATTAGCGTCCATAGTCTTAGAGACTGATCTCACACCATCATCATTGATTGCATTTTTCGGGTTCTGCCTATCACACAATTAAAAAAATTGTGTTTTACGCCACTATTATTAGTAAAAAAAAAGTAGAAAGTGTCATCATTAACACAGAGTTAAAAACTAGCTAACTTTTCTTAAATAAAGCCCGCAATATACATGTAGATATATGCAATTACAGGTCAGTCGAGTTGTCCAGTCGAGTTGTCTCAAAAGCCAGTCGAGTTGGTAGTTAGTCGAATTGTCTTGTAATCCAACCGATCCATTAAATGATAACATATGTGGACGGGGGAGGGTTCCCTTTATGAACTCCATAAGGCGGCCAGTGGGGGGCAAGCCTAAACAACAGCCTTATAGCGGTATAATGTATTTCACATGGACCCGTTTTATAAAGAACAACAGTAACACAAATCGGACGATACGCTAGACCCGCCTTAAAGCGAATACCGCCTTATAGAGGACATCTACAGTAGTGTTATATGTACCTAGCCCAATGTGACTATACCTGACTGTCGGCACAAGGCACTATCGTCTACGGAACAAACTCTGACGAGGAGGTATGACGACTTCCTTTGAGCTATCTGTACCGATTGGGTATTTTGGTAGCTCAAGACTATTCGGGTGTAGTTTGGGTCTCTGGCCTTGGGGAGTATCCTACCGTATGCACATGTTATAAAGAACATATGTTTATAATAGTGTGCAAACTTATTCATGTTAAAATTATGGACCACACCACATCTTCTTACTCGATCATTAATGGATTTATGTATTAATAGTATTATGAATTAATAACATCAATTATCTAGGGAATTTGGCAAGCACAAATCTAGCGGCGCACCATAATTCGTGCCCTCTTTACTTGTTAATTAACAAATAAGCTGTCGCAGCTGGTAAGTTAAGTTTGGCTATACTCTGACCTTTTCAGCAATTGTTTCAAGGATAATTTTATTTTATAACAGGATAAATAGACGAAACGAAGCACATATAGACTAATGATGGAAAGAAACTCTCAGAAAAAGAAAGGAAAAGGAAAGCAGGACGGGGTTAGAAAACCAATGCCACAAAGGGGCAATTCAAGGACGCATAAGATGTCAAAGCGAGAAATAATGTCACAGAAATATAAAAAGTTTCAAGGAAGCACCGAAACAGGTTAATTTTCTTTCCATTCTTGTAATTTGATATTGACGACCGAAAGTTGAGATTTTATTACCGAAAGCGTAAAACTGCCCTAAATTGTAGTCCGTGGCCTGGCAATGTAAACTATGTCCATGACAGTTTATAAACTTGTATAGTATGAGACTGTAAAAACTAAGATTGAATAAAGAGAGGTACTCATAGATCGAATTACTCAAAATACATTTTTAATTTTAGGGCAAGGTTTTGCTGATAAAAGAAAACAACAAATGCTGAGTTCATATCGAAAAACTTTGGCAAAGGAAAAGGCAAATCTGGAAGGTTTTTCAAGCAAACTCAAAAAACTTTACGCAGAAGAGGGTGAGAGTGCAAGTAAAGAGACAGACAGGTAAAAACTATGTGTATTTTGCATACATTCTCGGCTATCCGACGAACTTACGTTTACACATTTGTATTTTTATCTGTATTGCTTTCTACTGATAATATATACCACGGCACAAATACATGTATGAGAACTTTTTTTTTGTTACAATAGCAAGAAGCTCTCCATCAAGAAGAAAGGAAAAGTTTCAAAGTTTCATAAAGCAGAAGCTGAATTTAAGAGGCGGGAGGAAGAGAAAGAAAAGAAAGACAAGGAGCATCTAGAACATCAGAAACAGAAAAATTCAGCGCTAGATGCTTACAAAAGCAAGAAAAAGTCACAGCACAAACAATTAAGCAAGAAAAATTACAAGGGACAGCCTAACATGGCAAGTCAAATGGAACTATTACTAAACAAAATTCAATCTGGATCGTCGTGACAAAACCATATGGACACTCTTGATGCGAGTGTTAAAAGTATTGTGCGTATTCTTTTCTGTAAACCAGGCGTTTGCTTCAAAATAAATATTAAATGATATTAAAATGTATGGGTTCATTTCGTTTTACCAAGTGTGTAAGGTCAAGGTATTTCTAACGTCATGGTAATATGTAATTCGCTAAAGAAGTAGAAGAATTGCGTTTGTTCTTGTTTTACTACATTTTTTTTATTTGTGACTAAGCAAATAACATTTGGATACATTGACTTTTATTAATGAAATAATACATAAACATGTGT
>JAXGGS010753648.1:10565-30362 GCA_035585475.1 Armandia brevis
ACCCGAAAAACATAGCAGTATCGGTGGAAAAAGATATCATCTCAATCAAACATTCTGTCAACTTCAAGGTTTGGAATTTCGCATTTCTTCAGAGAACTAAATTACTAGATTGTAAATTGCACTCTTATTAACAATAGTGATAACCAACGTACGGTTTGAAAAATAAACTGACTAGAATCGAATATCAGGTCACTCTCGAAGAAATCGGTGGTTTTGGATTAGAAGGAGACGCTGGTTCAAATCTAACTCCAGTCTCCGTAGAGATCAGAATATCTAATTCACCCATGACATGCTTTAAAACAGGTGAAGGTGAAAAGTTGTCTCAGGTAATTATTTAGTCGGCCCTGGGCAGAAATATGTGAGATAATTAATATAAATGAAAGTTTTAGAAACTCTTCCGAGGTAAACTTGCATGTCTTCTGTAATTCGTAGGGGCTGTACCACACGACAGTGATGTTAGGTTGTCCACCAACCCAGAGGCTTCTGTTCGACTGGCAAACATCATTCGCATATATGGACACGTTGGCAATATTCGAACATCCTTGGGATTGTCTTTATCCGGACCCTGTT
Organism: Armandia brevis; assembly: GCA_035585475.1. Lineage (NCBI taxonomy): Eukaryota > Metazoa > Annelida > Polychaeta > Opheliidae > Armandia > Armandia brevis. Next base: position 11,136 of record JAXGGS010753648.1, read on the forward strand.
AGACCTTGTTTTTACTACTCCAATAGTAAGTTTGGCTGTAATGTTTCGTGGTAGCCCATATATCCTATGATTTGTCATACCTTTATCGCTGTGGCATTCATTGAGTTGACACTTTGCAGGCTTTTACCCATATTTTCTAACATTCGATGACACCACTGGAGTTAGTAAAAATTACACTGGAAACTACGTGTTGAAAGTGATAGGAGGCAGCCACATTAGTGCTGAAGCTATACAACGATTTTCTCAATCGGACGTGGAGCAATATAACAACATTTTACTGTAAGTGTTTTAAAAATGTTCTTTTAAAAATACTTCAAATGGTATACTTTAACCACAAGCTCTTCTTGTTGGTACCTGCTGTTTTCTTAAATTAGAACTATACTTTATTGTTTAGGGAAGGAGCATCACCCTCTCTTATCTGGGGCCCAGGGGGAGATGAAGGAGACACGTTTGAGGGATACCCCGTCTATTATTCCTCTAATAATACTGTCAGGTATATTCATTGTGCGCAATAACGTAACTAAGTACAACGTATTTCAATATTTAGGCGTGGTATAATAAGTCGAATCAGATGGATTTCTTGATTTCAGTTGGTTTTGTCAGATAGGCTCCCCATGCACGAATACCATGCCAATTCCTCCAAGCACACCAGAGTATTATTTCTTGGTTGAATTTACCAACAAGTAAATCTTTTTTTCACGGTTTTAAATAACACAATAACGTAGTTAAAATGGAGAAATTCCTAGCTAATTACATCTGTTTTGGCATTATTTCTTCAGAAAGTTAGTGAAAAGGAATACATATTGTGATTTTACCGTGGAATTTGTCATGCATGTACACGGACTACCGATAGATCCTTTACGAATGTCATTACTTTTAGTTTGTGTAAGTTTCAAGTATCGCGTAGTCTGTCACATTTCATCAAACGTTAAAATATATTATGTATCATCTTGAAAGTAGCCTTTATGTGTTTTCACTTGAAACATTTATTTCAGGTGTCGATACTTTCAATTATTGGATATATCATAATTTACGTGGCATGTAACGTCAAGCGGAGGAAAGGAAGAAACTGGATAGCTGGGCATCTGAATACAGTGTTTCAAGCTATTATATCTCACTGCCATTTATCTGGAGCAGATGACGAAGAGTCACAGCACAACATTACAAGTATGGCATATTATTTCGCCACTTTCACAAATGGTGTCCGTTAATCTATTATTGATCAAAAATAAAAACATTAACTTTCTTTTATACAGATCGTAAAAAGCAACTTGGCGGCGGCGATCAACTCAGAAGAGGTACGTTTGATAAAAGCACGGGTATTAGATCCACATCTATATTGCTGGACTATTGGGCAATGTTAGCAATAACGTCAGATTGGAACTATACTGTGTTTATTTTAATGTATTCCCTTAAATATATTCTATGAGTGTCGGATGAAACTCACAACCTTTTTTCCTGGGTATTTTTGCTTTTTAATATACAATTACGTGTACTAGGACCTCCTAGAAGGAAAGTGCACGAAATGGCCATTATGGAAGAAGATGAAGAAGAAGATGACGAAGATGGCAATTCTGATACCAATGGGAACAATTCTAACAACAGTCTAGATCGCAAAGTTTTCGAAAACAATACAGAGCGAGGAGACATTGACCTTGACCAAGGTAAAGACAATCTGAAGAGAGAAGAGCCGATCAAATCTGGTCCTGATAAAGGTCCGACCAAAGCATCGAGTAAACAGCCAAGCGGAGTAAAGCACAGAGAGCCCATGGCGGACAGTACACGGCAGGTGTTAGTCCAACTAGCCCTTTTGTGAATTTTCATGTGTTGCTTTAAATATGTTCTTAACATAAGCTTACTATAGATTGTTTTTCCTTACAGTCCCAAGGACACTAAGCCATCACCTATGATTGAAAAGGCCCCTACTCATGGCCACGCTATCGGAATGATAATGTCACCTAATGCCAAAGACTATGTGATTGCCAAAGGAATGGTCGCTGATAAATTCATAAAACAATCTCTTGCTACAAAACCATCACCAACTAGAACGCAGGAGGATATACCCAAAAGACAGGCGCAAACATTGAATCACCCAAAACCAGCAGCTCCTGGGCCAACGAACACCCCAAAACAGACACAAACACCCATAAATACAACAACACAATTATCTGGGCCATCCAACACCTCAAAACAGGCACAAACACCTATAAATACTATAACACAGCTATCTGGGCCTACGAACAACCCAAAACCGGCGCAAACACCCATAAATACTACAACACAACTATCTGGGCCATCCAACACCTCTAAACAGGCACAAACACCCTTAACGCAAGCTCAAACGAAGATGAATGAGGCGGATAAATTGTCGACTAGTGAAGATGCCCCAAAGAAGTCGGAACAGATCACAAGTTCACCGGGGTCAATTGATAAAAATCCTAATCCAAAGCAGAACGTGAAAGTTATGAGGGAAAATTCTAGTTCAAAACCTGGGAGTACACAGAATCCATCTGCTCCTTCACAGGAAACTGTTGCATCAACAAGTGTGAAGCAAAGTGTTACTCAGAAACCTCCGATCATGTCAGCTGGAATTAAATCTACACCAAAAAACAAGTCGGATGAACTCACATCTGAACATGCTGGGCACTCACCAGAAATAAAAGTGGATAGAAATACTCTAACAAAGTTAGGGGAGAAGACGGGAATCTCAAAGTTGTCTCCATCAATTCCTCAGACACCAATTCCTCCCAAAGTGTTGACCGCTCCAACTAATCCCCAGAAAGTGACGACCCTGACGAAGGTGATCAGTCCCCTGACCTCTCCATTAAGCCCGCTTAAAGTAATGACCCAGTCAGGGGGAATTGGTGCGGGAGGAAACAATACGTCCACGGCAGCCCCACTAAAACATGGTATTGCTGTCAGCCCTCCTTTAAAAGTAACTGTTCCCAGTCCTCAAATATCTAGCCAGAAGGATGCGGTTCTTGTGTCGATTCCCATTTCTAAATCTGGGAGCAATGTGCCGCAGTCTCCCGGCGCACAGAAGGTAGTTGCTCCGAACACAATTCCTAAGATGAAAGTTCTTCAGGCGAGTGCAGCAACTGCAGTAAGTAACACACCGAATGCGTTACCCACTTCAACAAGACCTGTGGTACCTCCTATTCTTCCCCAGCCTAACGCACCAAATAAACCTGCCGATACTACCAAGCTAGCTTCACCTGTGTTGGCAGAGGCTAAATCTGGCACTTCTTCTCTCCATCATCAGTCTGCCAAACATGCTGATACCAGAACTCCATCTCCCGTCACGTCAGGAGTTCCATCCGCCATTGCTAAACCAACTACTCGGCAGACAATATCTCAACATAAGGCACAGCCTGGAAATCATACATCGACTTCCCAGGATCCATCAAATAAGCCATTTGCTGGTGAACAGCAGGTGAAATCATCCACCCTCGGTGCCAGCGAGGATCAGCATGTATCAAAAACAACTTCGCCGAGTACACCGACTGCTATCGCACCAAAACCCCAGCAGGCTGTACATCATATCTCAAACGAACAGTCGACACCCGTGGCCTCAAACGCAGTTCTTTCCATTCGACAATCATCGCCAGGTCAAAGCAAGCAACCTATAATAGACTCACCAAAGACTGATTGATTCTTTCATATTTTGATGTTGGAGGTTTATTTTATAAAGTAGCCATCTATAATGTTAGTTATCGAATGATATGCACGGTAGCGGAGTTTTATAGCTTTTACGCGCAAATATAAGTTCAACGTTGCTCTACTGTATGTACTGTTGTAATTTGATTTATTTGACATACATGTGCATTTGTACATAAAATGAATATAATTGAATCTGAATTTAACGTTAAGTTTAACTTAAGATTTAAGTCATTCTCATTGTTCACAAATTCATTAAGTACCTTCGTTACTGTCTTTAAAGTTTACTTCACATTCTGGCAAGCCTTTAGTTAAATGGTTGTAAATGTCCTGTTTGCTACTTACTGCCGGCAAATCGTACATATGTAGAGTTTTCAAGTTACTGTAATTGAATGCATTGAGCTTAGCCATTTTGTTCGTAAGCCATAAATCGAAGTGAACATTCAAAATAAACAGATATTTGTCATACATTATTGCGTATGCATCTTACCTAAGTTCTACGAGGGAAGACAATCCGCTCTCTGTTACGCCTGCACATTTACCTACTTCTAAATGCTCTAAGCTACCTTTAAGGGTCCTCAAATCACTCAGTGCCTTGTCACATAAATACATACAGTCATTGAATCTGATCTTCTTTATATGATTGCATCCTTCTGTAACAAATAATAGAAAAAATAACTATAGGCCTACGTGCTCAAATTTAGCATCAGTGGCTGCATGACTCTAGGTCCTTCAGTTAACACACAACTATACTGGTAAATGAATTTGAATTCAACTCACCAAAATGAGGAAACCCTAGCTCCATGATCCTCGCTTCATCTGCATCAATCTCCTCTATGACACGCGACTTACCGCCAGAAGAATTCGCTACCAAGTTAAAATTAGAAACAAACTTAGCGGAGTTACTCCAGCGAACTTGAGCACCACACTTTAATAGCCATTCTGCACAAGCTCGATCCGGCCCGACTTCCTGGATTCTTTTTTTATCTACTCTAAATGTTAAAATTCGGACACTATTATAAATGACGCACCGGTATATTGATAAATGATTAAACAATATCTTGAGATTGAACCGGGCATCTCCGGCCTGCATGTCTAACTATTGTACTCACTGATTACAAATGGCCCCAAGTAATCGCCATATGCCCCTTTTTGATCCACCAGTCTGCAAATTGTCAGTCGCTCGGCAAACGCCGATGAAATTACTTCTCAATAGCATACTTCCTAGAATTTCAGTTCGAGAATTATTCCCAATTTCTACTGAGGGCGTTGGTGTGCTAAACCTGAAAGCAGAGCGAATACACAAACGTGAACATTTTGCATCAGAGCTACGCAGTAAAATATCAATTGGTGCAAATGACAGTTCCGTAAATCTAATATGTGATCTTCAGTGGTGCCACAGGTAAAGTGTATAAAGGAAAAGCGTATAAATTATTCTATTTCCACCGTTTTTAGTGTCAGTTGGGAGAAACTTACCACAGAAGGTTATGTTTTGACTGTACCGGAAGTTTTAGAGCTGTCAAATTCTGGCCAATCATGAGACAGCTTACATCAGCCCTTTAAACTCCATCTGGGTCACCATAACCGGAGGACGAGATGATAAAGGCTTGCCCGTGCTCATAAGATTCATCAAAATTGTACTCTTCAATTTGAGATGGCATCTATTTTACGACGCACATTACCTCTGATATCTAAAGGCTTCCAAAACGCGTCAGTGAAGAGATGCCTTATTTGCAGAGCGTGTGCTACGGCTCCAACTACCCACGCAGTTAGCCTGGTATGTATAAAAATCTTCCGTGGTGTTGTTGCATGTATAGGGGTATCTGTTCATATATATGTAGTAACTAAGTTAGCACGAGTACACCAGCTGATACTCCTGCTGACTGTCCAAGCATGTGCATACATGTAGATTGCAAATGGGAAATAATTATGGAGCCATATAAATATGCCGGAACTTTTAATTATGGACATTTGGGGGAAGATTCTTTATTATATAAACGTCCAAGGCATACACCAGAGGGTTAGGTATGCATAGGTTGTATTTTAACAAATTTAATGATTTCCATTTAAGCTTTGACTTGCATTTTGTTTCATGGTATCTTTAAATTGTATGACGCAACTTATTATCTCTTTACATAGCTGTACTCCAAATGCATTATCCACTATCATATATGGCGATTTTTTTGGCAGGACAACCACGGATCAGCTACTAAACGTGCCTTGGACAGCTCCACAGTTTTACCTTTCTCAGAGTTCCTTACTGATAAATATTCAAGGGAACACACCTATCTGCGAATATCACTAACAGAAAGATGCAATCTCAGATGTAAGAACCACATTAATTGTTCATCACGCCTCTTATCTAATATATCAAAGAAGTAAATTCGGGTACTTGTACTTATAATATACCGGTATTTACATGGGTACTCTGTATGCCTAATCTTACCCGCATAATAAAGATCGGGTAAATGCACTTGCACCTCCTATTCTGAAATTAGCATCATGATTTTTTTTTTGTCTACAGATTCTTGTGTTCCTTGTATAATATTTATATTGACTTGGGAACAATCATTATGTGATTAATATGTACATTTCTATACGAGAACGTGTATTCCGAATTTCTTATGATGTTTAGACATATGCATCAACTTTTTGAATCTTTGATTTATTTCTAATCTTAGGCCAGTATTGTATGCCCGAAGACGGCGTAGAGCTCACACATAAAGACCGATTGCTTTCCGCTGAAGAAATCATTCGAGTTGCCAAACTCTTTGTATCTGAAGGCGTAACGAAAATCCGGCTAACAGGTGGAGAGCCTTTAGTTCGAGGGGATCTAGTTGATATAATAAGTAAGGCTTTATAAAGGGTTCACTAATTAAGAAAAGTATTTGCTCAAAGTAAACAAATGGCCAATTCATCGTTTTATAGTATTATAATGTAATTTTTAATTTCGATACTAAGATAATGATACATTTTGCATACATATGTATTTTGCCCTTTTATGAGAGACTTAATTTTGTAGGGGATTTGAATAAATTAAAAGATATTGGTCTATCGAAGATATCTATGACCACAAATGGGGTTACTTTGAAAAGAAAACTACCCCAACTGAAAGAAGCTGGACTTGATCAAATTAACGTCAGTTTGGATACCCTGATCCCTGCTAAATTTGAATTCGTGACCAGAAGAAAAGGATGGCAGAAAGTAATGGATGGGATCGATACAGCCTTGGAGTTAGGATACGACCCAGTCAAGGTGGCGCATACTATTACTTTGCAATCGATTCATTTATTACAGTTCCATATGAATAAATATGTATTTATATATATATGTTCGCATGCCGACCTTCATCCTTACTCACTGCGGTGTATGTAGTTGTCCCCATCATTCAATGTTGATACCCCTGTCAATAATAGGTGAACTGTGTTGTGATGAGAGGTATGAACGACGAAGAAGTATGTGATTTTGTAGCACTCACTGAGAATAAGGTCTGTATGCTTTTTCAATTACATATTATCGATACATCCCGATATTCAAGACCTCGCTATTAAACAGTTCCATTTACCGGTACTTTCAGAACGTGGACATACGATTTATTGAATACATGCCATTTGATGGAAATAAATGGAATTTTCAAAAGATGGTATCTTATCAAGAAATGCTAGACTCTATCAAACAGAAATGGCCTAAATTTACCAGGCTTTCAGATTTACCGAACGACACTTCCAAGGTACTTTTTGGCGAATTATTCTGCAACCGATATCACAGTTTCTAATCATCATCACGTCTCTTTAAATGTAAATTTTATGTAGGCGTGGAAAGTTCAGGGCTTTAAAGGTCAAATTGGGTTCATAACTTCCATGAGTCAAAACTTCTGTGGATCCTGCAACAGAATGAGAATGACTGCTGATGGAAACTTTAAGGTAATACTATTTCTCAGTACTTTTTTATTTTCTAATAGTATCCACGAGGACCTGCTAGCACGTTTCCTGAAACAAATCCCATGTATCAATTCTATGGCAGGTTTGCTTATTCGGCAATACCGAAGTTTCTCTAAGAGATGCGCTCAGGTCAGGGATGAACGATGCTGAACTGTTAGAAGTCATTGGTGCTTCTATTAAGCGAAAAAAGCCGCGACATGCTGGTTAGTACATTTATATTTACTTAATGTCATACTATCGGGCTTAAGTGAACAATTTAATATTACCGGCTTTGGTGCTTGCGGCATAATTATTTGGCATGTCATCTATAACAGGTATGCTGAACCTCTCGAAAATGAAGAATAGGCCGATGATACTTATTGGTGGGTGAGTTGTTGTTGTAAAGATTGCCAACAGGAGGGTTCCAGGGACGGTTATTAGTTAATCAACAAATCACTTCAGCATCTTCTTTAAGTCTCATTCACTAGTTCACATCATTTGGATGCACTCAAATCTTGCCTGATATCAGAAGAAATGTGTATTACACACATGGCTTAAAAAAATTTATTGCCAATACGCATGCTCAGCGCGATTTTTTGTATTATTTGATGCTTGCTCTAGTCAAGTTTCCTTGAATGTTTTTTTTTACGCTTCTTGTTGAGCTTATTTTTATAAAGTATGAATAGTTGAAGTGTGTATATGTTCATATTGTAGATAGTTGATTTTGTTAAATAGACATTTTTACCAAGATACGCCATCCTTGATTTAGTATGCTTTGTAGATGTTAAACAACCAATCCTGGAAACTCCTGTGGCTTGTGATCACAAATTACCGGTACTAATGTATACTGTAATGCATAAAAATAACAACTAATTTCACTGTGATTAGGAAGACATGAATTCCAACTAAATATCCAGCCCTCATACTCTCCCATCAAAATATATAATAATAATAGGATTATTATACGAAAATCTGATGAATCTCACAACCATGTAAATTATCATGAGCACTTTAATTAACAGAACTATCTTGTGCGTGCACTCCATATACAATTATGCATGTGCCTACCCATGTACGTTGATTTTGACCATGTTTTCCTTTTGCCTGCAGTTGATTGCTCTCATGTTGGCGATTCTAGTTTATTCATCGTTCCGGGGGCCTCTCTATTTCCAGATAAGCCACATACATCTACCAAGTACACCGGACCTGCCTTGTCACAGTCTTTCAAAACTTACAACCCCGTTTCACCCTCTGCGTATATGTCAGGAGGTAATCTTGGCGTCAGTAGAGGTCACCAGCTCCGACTTTACAGTAGCAAATCAGGAGATGACGATAAAGAAAATAAGAAACCTTATGATAAAAATAGATATACGGATCAATCAGACCAGGATGCAAATGATTATTATAATAATTATCATAAATTAATGACCGGATCGGCGATGATCGAAGCAAATCGTCACGCGCAAACTGATACCGCAGACGACATCCAGGACAACAAACCAACCGACCGAGAAGCACACTCCGAGGGATGCAAGAAACCCTTCCCCGCTGATACAGTTGATGAACCTTGGACTTTTCATGAAAGACACCAACCACATGTCCCAAGCCATGGTATGATCGACGCCTTTGAACTGACCTCTGCGACGAAAACTCAGTACGAACCAACATTGACGAACCCAAAACGAAAGCCTTCTGTCATTGACTTGCCTGAAGTAGGTGAGAATTACTACAACAGATACGGCAAGTTGGTCTCCGGGCATGGCATGATCGATGCCAGTGAATTAACATCTGAATTTACCGCCGGCTACCAGCCAGCCCCTGGCTTTGACGCCCCACCCCCTCGCCAGAACGAAGAAAGGCTGACCCACGTCAATGAGCGCGGGTCTGTTAACATGGTGGACGTCGGCCACAAACCAGCCAGCGTCCGAGTAGCTGTCGCCACTGGCTCAGTCCAACTCGCCGAGAGAGCGTTCACTCTCGTCAAGGAGAACAAACTGAAGAAGGGCGACGTGTTGACTGTCTCACAGATCGCCGGCATCATGGCCACGAAACAGACGAGCAGTCTCATTCCGCTTTGTCACATCGTTAATATTAATAAATGTGACTTGCAGGTCGAGTTGGATGAGGAGAACAGGCAGATCCTGCTCCGATGTGTGGTGCACTCGGAGGGCAAGACGGGAGTGGAGATGGAGGCCCTGACGGGGGTTTCTGTTGCTGCTCTCACAGTGTATGACATGTGTAAAGCGGTCACCCAGGATATAACTATCGGCGACATCAAGCTAGAAAGCAAACATGGGGGTCTGCGAGGGGACTATATACGGGGAAAATAGGGTCGTTTGTAACTTCTCTTCTTGGCAATCACACTTCTTACCGGCACACGTATATACATTTGCTCTTCTATATGCCCGATGTATGGTATTACATGTACATGCACATGTATATTTACATATGGAAATGTATAAGACCCGGTTTATACATTTACGCGTGTAATAACTGATTGCTTCGATTTTCCGAGGTACCGGGTATGCTAATCATTACATCAATTATCCTGTTCATTGTGATTTTAAAACATTTTCAGTGAGCTATATGTATACGTTCTTAATTACACCTTGTGTAGTATCTCTATCCTCATTTTGAATAAGAATTCTTATGTTCATTCGATTTTGTTACATTTCAATGTTACGGTACGGGTTCTTGTACATGTTGCTTGATTTTTAAATCGTTCTTGTTCACAAAATGGTTAACGTGTTAAATGAATTTTTAGTTTGAAAGTGCGAGGTAGAAAGTAATCATGAGCAACACTTTTATGCATTCCTTCGCCGCGATTAAATCAACGATGGATTTCTATACCGGGGTGAAGTATTAAAATTGTTACCGGGTTATGTCTACATTGTTAATTATTCATGAATGTTTAATGCGAGTTATCATCTCTGTAAAGAATTTAATGCGAAAAAACGCGCACAAATATGTATCCTAAGATTTATTTACAACGTACTTGTAATCGTATACGTTTATAATCGTTTTAGCGTATTTTGTAATCTCTGTGATATATGCAAAATGAGTATTACAAATGTATGTATCAATCTTAATTTTGTGATGAGAATCTTATACTGGGATACCTATATAACGTGTATGATATTGACGATTAAATGAATATACTTTCAGAAATAAATGTGAATGTATGTTGCGCAGGCCACATACGCATAAATCTACTCAAACAATTCCTTTTTATTTTCCTACCCTGGTGATGGCATACGATTATACCCATTTGGTATACACTATACGTATATTAATGGCCCTCATTGTAACATTATGTACTATTACATACCGGTCTTTTAAAAGTGAACCGTGCAACTATTATGACAAACATCTCCATGATATCCTCCTTGACTGAACCGAATGAAATTCAGATTACCGTTAAGTTTTTTTTACCCGTTTCACGCCCAACATATTACGAGTGTCGGTAACCAGAAGCGGTGGGCTTGGGATAATTATACATTGTGGTTACGCAGGGTTAATTAAAATGATGCTGCATGAACCTTGATTTTGTTCAAACCCGTGAACTGATAGCGGGATGGAAATACCGTGGAATTGCTGGGTTGCCTAGCGCGCGCTTCAGTTGCTGTGTGCCCGGCAATCATGTGACAGATACGAGCGGGGTGCGCTCGCTGGCAGATGTCGATCCGTAATTACTCGAGGACTAATATAAATTGTATTTATAAACAGTTCCGACAAGAAGCCGCTGTCATAATAATACATCGAATCGCACATTACTCAGGAAACCGAAACAACGCTCACGATTGATACATTTGATAAGGTGGTTATCAGTAGCAGAGTTCCTATATCGTCTGGCGACACTGAGGATGCACCTGCACAACCGTGCAGAGCCGATGTAACAGGTAACGTGATTTCTAACGTGTGCATCTGCCACCTGATATTGGAGATGCAGTCTTTTCCCCGACACGGCAGTTATTGTTCGCTGAAAGTTCAGGTGGTTTGTACCTGTAGATGCCGCATTGTGTGTGATATAGTCGCCACATAAGACAGTCAGAAGATGCTCAGTGGCGATGGGCCTATCATCGGGAACATGCTGATATTTGGGAACAACTGTTCTTCACCACAGGTACAACTTTCCACATTAAAATGGTAGTTAAATTTCTAAGCTTATTACTCGTATGTAAGCGTCATCACTACACTTTGTTGGATCCTGCGATATATTTATGCGATTTCTCGGTTGTCGCGCCTGATTTATTTATCTCGATCTGCGCCTGATACGAGAGGAGTATTTACCTGTGAATAAATTAGCCTTTCACAATCGGCGGGAATGCCACTTGAGTAACTATTGGTTTGGCGTCACTAATGCTTGAGACCCCTCAGCTTCAGCAGTAATGTTTGATAAGGCGGTCTTTAATATGCAGCCAACAATTTCAAATTATGAGTCAAGATTCTCAGGTGAACATCATAAAAGAGGGTTTGATGATTTAGTGATAATTTCATATATGCCAAGTCAGTGAGTCTGTTTCTAAAGAAACCATTGATTTTTGTTCCAGATCTTTTTGCTTACTCTATCACGAACATTACCCTCAGATGTCGACTAATAGAAAAAATCCAGGAAGGAAAAGAAAGGAAAGTGTGTCTGTTATTACGAAGCAAGCGAACTGATTAGTAAAATGCTTTCATGACCCCCATAACAAAGTACGTGAGCAAATAAACATTGGATATTTCTGCGTGAAAATGTCGAGGAACAAACTGTTATTCATATGGGGACAACAATGGATGTAACAGGGCGATCAGAAAATGAATTTCGTTTGCAGGAAACGCTAGCCGCTGTTATGGGGAAGTAATCATTTCTACAGGCAGCGACTATCAAAGGTCAAGCCTACATTGGCCTACTCCCGGTCGTAATGCGACTCAAGACTTCTAGCGATTCTGGTATTTGCTCGTGCCCCGTTTTAATGTCAGACCTGGTAAATTAATAGATCATAGAACTCATCAGCAGCCATAGTACACGGATCCGCTCACAATGCTCACAACAATGCTGTATGGCCAATTACCGTGACACTGGCTTTTCCTGCCTGTCGATAATACTTATTGTGAGAAATAAATAGAAGCGGCGACGGTAATTTGCCTTATTATGGAGTTGACAACAGAAGTGAACGTCTCGCACGAGCCCACCTGTCCCGCTGGAGGCACGATCAGCGACGCTAATGTAATTGAGAAAAACCTCGTCAGTATGGTGTTTCAACTGCTCATACTGTGCGCCCTATTTCTTTTGTCTTTGATCGGCAACGTGATGGTGTTGTACGTGATCGGCGCTCATTTGAAATTGAAGACTGCCACCAACGCCTTTATCGTGTCTCTCTCAGTCAGCGACCTGCTGGTGACTTTATCGTGTATGCCTATGAGCATTGTTGCTACAGGTATGGGAAGCTGGGTGTTCGGTGCGCCTGGGTGTGTCATCAATGCCACGCTTAATTGTGCATTCGGAATCATCTCGGCGCTGATGCTGACATGCATTTCCGTTGATAGATATGTAATCGTCGTCAAATTACCACAAAAATCCTTATCCTTGAAAATCGCTGCCGCTGTTATCTCGACGTGCTGGTTTGCGGCAATTCTGTTTTCGTTGCCTTGGTATTTGGTGATTAGTCAATCTAGATGTACGTTAATCCATTACCAGACCGGTTTTCATCACTGTATGTATATTTTTCATGCTCACAGTTCAAACGAGGGACTCGTTCACAGCATGCTGGTAATAGTTATATTCTATATCGTTCCGTGTATTTGTATTATGTTTTGTTCAACCAATTTGTACAGGCTAATCAGACAAAATCAAAGCAAAATTAAACCGAACACGTTGCAAGCGTCCCAAGTGCGCTTCAGTGGGGAACTGAGGACGGCAAAAACTGTCATCATCATGGTTATCGTTTTCATCGCCTGTCGGATGACGTACCCCATGATGGGCATATTTACTGCTATCCTACAGTCGGAGTTCACTAGTAGCATGGGCACGGTAGGCATGCTGCTTTCCTGGGCGCAGTGCGCTATTAACCCGGTGATATACGCCCTGAGAAATCCGACCGTCGCACAGGTGCTGCACATCAGACACAACCGAACGACGTATCAGCCAGAGGCGCCTCGCATCTCTCACTTCTCCGAGGCTCTGTGCGGGCTCGGGCAGACGGGCGAGAGGCAATCTAAATACCGCGCCTCCGAGGATTCACTCGCCGAGTTACCGCACGGCAGCGACTTCTGTGGGAACACAAGCAAGAACTGGCGCTCAGACTCGATCCCTACTGTCATGAATTTCCAAAGTTTAAATCGAAAATCATCGAATTTCTCCGCAGTTACAGCGATCACAAGGGCTAGCGCCGATACAACAATGTAAGGCGGTATCCCAGAACCTGCACCAAGTAACCACCGAATCACATATATACTTACAAACAATGTGAACATTTTGTATGAGTGAAATTTATTTCAATAAATCAGGCAAACAATCTGACTCACAACTACTCTGGCTATCACTCTGTATAATAATTATTTATACGTGTATACCATTCCTTATTCTATACATTACAACACAAACAATGCAATGCACCGAATAGTAGCACTAAAATGCGAGGAAGTAGCACTAACTAATACAAACGCACTAAATGTTGTTAATCCCTCGAATAACACATTCCCGTAAATTGTAAAACAAACGATGGTTATCACCAAATACACAAATCGTGCAACATCACTTCTATTACTTTGAAACTGTATCCAAACGTGATGCATTTTCTCAACCAACACTCAATCTTTACATACATTGCATATAAAAAGTACAAGTAAAAATATGTACATGAATTAGTTATGACAGACAGGGTTCAGTAAATCGTCCTACTCAGTAACTATTTATTATCACAGCAGGCGTTTTAGTTACTCGGGCGCCTTTTTAAAACGTCTCATTTATATAGAATACTTCAAACGAATTGTTTTAATATTACCAACACTAAGTCTCACAATGTTGCCAAATATATTACTACAGGTACATACTGCGAATTCCACACACCAAGCAAATCACATGCATTTCTGTACTATGACAGAGTAGAACTATAAATGAATAATCATTTTTTTCCGGGGTAATCTATTCATACTAATCATTCTAATCACTAACAAGTAAGCAAACTTTAACGTTGGTTACAAATATATATATACCATAGCTTAAGGAACTTCTATAACAGTATTTCTAATCACAATTCAAAACAAAACTCGTGTTAGCCATCAGATAACAATTATAATGTACAGACAGTGCACCTCAAAATGTTACATTATTTTCCGCTATAATTCATCGGACAAAGTTAATAGACTGTCAGCAAATTCAAATCATTCACGCGCTTTGGGTTTATTCTAGCTCTTTTTCTTCAATTTCAGAGTGGCTTGTCGCAACATTTCATCAAAGTCCATGGGCGCAGCCTTTTTTGGCATAACTGGTCCCATTTCTTCGTCGTTTTCCATATTACCGTCTGTAATTAAAATAAAGTATTTAATACATGTACTTACATCGTATAATATATTGATAAAACTAAATATTATGTGTTTACAGGTCTAAGCCCGGATCAAACTGGTTCATGTAGTACGTTAGCTATCTAACTCATATGGAACTAACATTTGTTTGTTATGCATTAGGCTGGGTAATCCTATTTACAATGAAAGCTAACACTCACCTAAATCCGCATAATCCGACTTGCAAAACTCCCTTCTTCCACCGAAACATAAGTCCAACTTCTCACAACCACTTATACCGTTACCCCCTATCAAGAAACAAGATCGGGTGTGATTTAATCGGAAATGTATTAACCATTTGCAAGAGTACAATCTCTAAACTGTTTACCAGAAATGATTTTATATAACAGGACTTACTCTCGATTGCTGCGTAAGCGTCACAGGTGTAGGAAAAGGTAACAAATCCATAGTTATCTCTGGAAGAAGGCACAATGGGTTAACAAAGTCTTAACAAAAAAGTACATGGTTCGCATTCATGACGAAGCTCGTTATGTAATAATTACCCGTGCTCTCTTAAATGAACGCTCGCTTCTTCAATGTCACCAAATCTGCCGAATTTATGACGGAGATCTCGTCTGGTGAAATCGTTCGGAATTCTTCCTACGTAAATAATACGCCTCTCCTCCTGCACGAGAAACAATGAAAATAAACTAAGCGGTAATTGGAACCCGGCATCAAATAAATGTTCCACAGAAATAACTTAAAAAATATAACAAAAGGGACGGGGTTATTATATCGCTATATCGCTTACAATTTTCTGCTTCTTTTCATCTTCACGCTTTATTCTCTGTTGTTCTTTCCATCTGATCCACGAACTTGAGCGAGAATGAGAATGTGACCTGGACCTGCAAAAATACGATATAGGCTATCATTAATATTTGTGAAACACATGTACATATAATTTAGGTGCAAACCAAACAATACACCTGAGATTTGTATTTACCTGTTTCTTCGCCTGCTCCTACGTGAGCGTGAACGAGACCTCGAACCCGAACTCGAGGAGCTACTGTGGTATCCTTTACCTGATCTGAAAGTTAAAAAACCGAATTGGCTTAACTCAATGCTAAACTACGACCAATCATGTAACATATACTGCTGTAAAACGTGAAATCGAGCAACAAGACCGTATGTACCTGTCATCAGAGGAAGATGAGGATGAGGAGTAGGAGCGCCTTCTCTTACTGCGCGTGGAGAGCCGGCGAGATCTGCGCCTCCTCGATCTCCGTATCGGGGAACGAGAGCGGGACCTCGATTGGGAGCGAGAACGCGAGAACGAGCGAGATCGTGACCGCGATGTCGGCCTAGAGACCGGACTGGCTGCTCGCGACGCCGTGCGTGACGTCATCCGCGAAGCTATGACCAGACTCGGCGTTTGACTGCGACTCGATTGAGCGCTGTTGGTGTGACCGAGGGCCTGTTCCAAATCGGCGTCCAGCCCTAACGGATCTTTTTTATATCCACGATCGTATCTAGTGCTGTTAGTGAAACAATTGTGATACGCAGGTAGTTTGTCGAACATTGGATCACTACGGTCGGGCGAGGGGTCACGGTCACGATATGGCATGCTTCTGTCCATCAGTTTGTCAGCAGTATGTGAGAGTTTCTTAGCACCTGGCTGGTTTGGCACAGAGAGTGCTGTACAATAGTCTGGTAACTTGTCGAAGAGAGCACCGTTGTCTCTCTGCTCGGGAGAAGGTGAACGCTTTGATCGATATTGACGGTGATTATGGCTTGTGGAACTAGACATTTTTCCAGCCTTTCCGTTTTCGACTTCATTGCAGTTCATATCATTTCTTTCCGAAGCAAATTTGTCGAAACGCTCCCTTTCTTCTTCACGTTCCCCATCTTCTACATCCATGGCCACAAGTGCTAGGGAATCTTTTGTATTTTTGTTTTTACCGTTCATGTTATGCATTGAAAATACTCTATCCTTTTCTGCTTGAACTTTCAATTCTTCAGCAAGGTTAGAGTTAAGTAACAGACTCTTCAGCACGCTGTTTTTACTCTTTCGTGTCTTGCCATCCTTCGTGCTGGTTTCGTCAGTTTTCACTGGTCTGTTTTCTGACCCAGCCGCCAGAACTTCCATATCGGTTATACATGCATTCTTAGGAGCTGGACCCTGGCCACGGCTCGACGATTTCTGCTTCAGCTTCAGCTCTTCAGACACCAGCACATTTTGGCAGTAGTCATGGTCGGCTATGAGCTTAAAGTAATTCGCGCTAATTTCTGCGGAGGTGGACGCGTTTGTGACTGTAGCTGATGGAGCGGCCGCTTTAGACGGAGATAACTTAAGAGGCTGGGGTGGAGGTGGAGCAACGATGCGCAGATCTGAATGCTTAAGCATGGACAGAGATCGCTGTGGTGATGATTCCCTACTGCTCTCCCTGCTCATCATCCTGTTTTTATACTGAGAGATGCTGATCTTAAGCTTCTTCCGAGGAGTTCCGCCGAGAGCAGGGCTGTTACTGCGACTATTTTCCCCTGAACTATTGCAAGCACTAGTAGTCTCACTCTGACTGTACTTCAACAAAGCTTCTTCCAATTTAAAAGGACTAAGTTCAATTTTTGTAGGATTGGCTAGTGCTGCTTTAAGAGAATCAGGCTTTTTCGGCTTTGGACTGAAATCTGGTAATGACACAGCTTTTCCACCTCGGTTACCTCTGGCTGGCACGGCGTCCGCTAACATGATGGCGGATTTACGCTTATTGGACGCTTTTATTTTCTCAATGATTTCCGGGGGTGGAGTAGCAGGCGACGTGGGGGCTGAAAATGTACCACATACAATGTCAACGTTATAGTTTTAACTCGGCCAAAATCTGACATCAGAACCTAAAGCAGCACTTGTGACGATCATATTAAATATTAAATATCTATAATTACTATGAATACCACGGGGGAATAACTGCCTGTATTTCTGAATTGTCAAATATGCTCTTCTATAATCACAATGTTATATATAATCACCTCTATAATTAAATTAAAATTCTAGTCATTCCACTATATAATTGTTTACAAAATACTATTGTACACAACTTGTCTAACCAATCATAAATTAGACATCTGTTAAGCATTGAAATTGGCACATATCGCACGGTGGGCGGGCTCGTATGGCTACGGCCCCTTCCGTCCACCGATTACCACTTATCTCTGTCATTTACACTGTCATAACCACAATCGGTAATAAATCTTTTCAATCAATCAACCTAAAGCAGAGAGCTACGCGGAGATGTGTGCCATAACTTACCAGGGCTTGGCTGATTAGGGTTGGGGATGCGGCGTTTCGCCTTCAGTAATTTCACCACTTCAGATTCCGGGTTGACTAGAGAGGGCCTTCGTTGAGCAGGTAGATGTCTGAAAAGTGGAAATAATGCATTCTGCAATCTAATAGCTTTATGTTCATAAGATCAAAGTGTTTAAGCGCTCTGTCTACGCAGTGGTCGAAGACATTTACAAACACCCTACCTTGCTGAGGGGAGAGATTTTGCCACTGAGGAGACTGGTGGGGATGAATCACATTTTGAAGAATGGTTGGGTACAGCTGATTTGACTGAGCCAGGTTGATCAGCAGCCAGAGGTCGTGATGGCGGAAAGTTTGCAACGGGAATGACAGCTTTTGGTCGCGGTAAACTTGCACTGGGAGTTCCAAGTTTTTGTGGCAGAGATGCACTGGGAGCTCCAGGTTTTGGTGGCGCTAGACTTGCACGGGGAGGTCCAGGTTTTGCTGACGGGAAACTTGAACGGAGAGTTCCAGGTTTTGATGACGGGAAACTTGAACGGGGAGGTCCAGGTTTTGCTGACGGAAAACTTGCACGGGGAGTTCCAAGTTTTGGTGGCGCTAGACTTGCACTGGGAGTACCTAGTGCTGTTGCCGGTGAATTTACACTGGCAGTTCCAAGCTTTGGTGGCGGTAATTTTACACTCTGATTCTCGAGTTTTGGTGGCGGTGAAGTTACACTGGGAGATCCTAGCTTTGGTGGCGGTAAACTTGCACTGGGAGTCCCAAGTGTCGGTTGCGGTAAACTTGCACTGGGAGTCCCAAGTGTTGGCGGAGGTAAACTTGCACTGGGAGTCCCAAGTGTTGGCGGAGGTAAACTTGCACTGGGAG
>JAXGGS010753759.1:11187-24469 GCA_035585475.1 Armandia brevis
GAGAGCTAATGCATTTTCTATTCGTGTAAGCGATTCGGCAGGATTTAATAATGCATATTTAGCCGAGTACAGAGCGCAAATCATATCATCTCTGATTACCGAGTTGTTGCTCTCACATGAGAGGCTGCTCCCATGGTTACCTGAGAATGCAATGGCTGAGCGTACCGATTCACATCGCACACCGCTGACTAGAACCTGTTGTTTCGTGACAATAAACCAGACTTGTAGCTTTTCTATTGGTGCTAGTTGTTAATGTATATTGATTGCATGTATAGAGATCCCTCTCTCACCAAGCACGCTGTGTCGTTTCATTGGATGCACACTGTATTGAAATCTGAACCATCTATCCAACTCAAGCTCTTGTGTGTTGATATGGTGCTCTTTTGCCATATCTGCTTGCTCATGTGCTCCCTTCGGTGTTAGCCGGGTATATCACATACAGGTATGCTCCTGAAAGAATCATTTCATGTTGTACCAATCACTCACAACCTGCAACCATATGGTGTCTATTTCTAAACAACTCGTATCAGAGCTCCATTCCACATGCTGCTATACCACTGTATTTCTTTGTCTGCTCTAATAGTCCTCTCCTTTCTTTGCAGTGATCTTTCCACTTCTGGCACAAAGGTACGGTATTCAATCTTTATTCTGTTTTCTCGACTCTCTCTCGATCTATTAATATGTGTATCTAAGCTATTCGATGTAAGCTCATCTGTTCTCGCACCCCATTCACCTTAATTCGGCCGAAGGAATAAGTAATATACATTTCATGCTAACTCCAAAATTCCGGGAAGTGTTGATTTGCTTTAGTGTTGTGATGTTATTGTAATGTAATTTTTGTATAGGTTGATGGTTTTCCAGGCGCATTAAGAAGATTTGTCTGAAGACATAAACCATAGTTTGTATTTTACAAACAGTCATGTGTATTCTTTACTCTTCACTGTCTATGCCGAGAAACATAATTCCGTGTGTGCTAATAGAACTGTGTAACCGCAAAATTTAACCGCGAAATAAGATGCAACCGTTTCACGGGTTTGATTTAAATTGCCTGTAATCAATTTTACAAAAACAAGGTAATCCTGTTTTTATGCTAATCGCGGGATATGAATAAACATGTTTACCCCTTGTCATATTTAATCGGCTGCGTGATTCTCACATGAAGGTGGAAATGAGATAAAAACTAGATTTGAGCCCGCTTGCCGCATAAACTCCGCACCGAGCAGCCCAGAGACCTCGCCCGTAATGAAGACCTTGTCGGGCTGTTGTCGGCACGATCTTCACATTTCTTATTCAAGCGTGTGTTAACGCACCCAACTTCTGGCACAATCCAAGTCATGTTTCAGAAACCCTGAAACCGCGAGTGTTTACTCGAGCCAGTTCACCATACTAGAGCTATTGTATTCAGAACGCGGGGTGGTTGCTGACATTGTGCCTATGGATACTTGTCAGCGATATGATTTATTCCAGAGCTCGCTTCAGAATGCAAAGCATCGCTAAGACACGTCAACTTTTTTCATCGGTTCAGTCTTTTCGTTTTGGCACAAAAAACGATGTTTAAGTAATGTAAGTAAGCGAAAGTCAAAATAGATCCCCCAACCGCTCGCTGTCAAAATCAATGACGGGAGTGATCACCCAGCAGTGCGCCAACATAGAGACGACAACGCGACTTTACATATGTTTTAGACACTAACGCCGTCCTCCTGCGAATCTGCTAGCACCTCATCATTTCTGATTGATCAGACCGGCGACATTTATTGAATTTCATCGCAATCGTTAAAAGATTAGCGTTTTCACCTCATTAATTTCATGGATGAGTGCCAGAACTCGCGACCAGCTGCTGTCGCGCGCGGTATACACATTAGGAGGAGATGACTTAAAAGTATGTGGAATCATTAAGGCACGAGCTCCATTGTTTTTGCGTCGAATTGGCAGACTGCATGACAACATGATGACTCGATGAGTAGAACGCGGTAATCAGTGGCTGCGGATTGAACTAGTCTCGGTGACCTCGCCTAGTAACAACAGTCACATATACTCACTCCAGCTTCACTTTGTTACCAGCCGTTCCGTATCCACATCATCAGCAAGTGTTACACACAGACACACACACACACACTGGTAGTTAGTGTATGCTCGTAAAAGGCTGATTTTGTGACCGGGAACCCCTTCACGTCTGTTGTTCGCGACCGGGTAAGGTTATTGCGCATGATTTATAACGATTTCGCCATCACCATAGAAACACCTGTGAGATTCCTGCACGGTAATCCCACTGTGTATTACACCCGACTTATCACCTGAGCCGCGCATACAACAACAGCATCAACACGGTTCTATTTCAGCACATGTAGTTATGTTCTCCGAGCATCGAGGCCAGCGTCTTGCGTAACCGCCGCCGATAGATACCGTTGTAATTGTTTGACCTCAATGTCTTGTGTATCTTGTGCAGGACTGAGACGACCGATGAGACAACTTCATGCTGCAGAAACGAGAAGCCGTCATTGAGGGATCCCCATTGAAGTAGGTCAGCAGAGCAGAATCACTTTCCCCTGCCGAGTTCACATGAGAGACAGCCTCACTGCTGGGATGAAGGTACGTGAAGCTGATTCTCGCCCCCCACACACAGACTATGTACGCGGTACATGCAAGACAACGCGTCTTGATACCTAGGTCGAATATATAAAACTGGAATGGATGGACTCGGTTACCATGTTCGCGGTTTATGTAGCTCTTGATTGAAGAGTGTCGATGATAAAACGAGATGTATTCCGCCGGGTCTCTGTCACCGAGAGCGCCACTGAGGCTCGGCGATTTAGTTGGCACGTCGCAGTTATAAAAATATGAGCCCACGATAAAGTACACAATAGACGGAAAGAACCAACTTGCCACCCATATGCTAATGTTTGATATAAAACGTACTGCTTCCAGAATTTATTGTTTTATGGCATCGCTTGTTTGTTTATTACCATGCCCCTGACCTTTTTATTTTCAGGATCCTCGTTCGGGTAAATGTTTGTGATCGTATTATTCGCTGAATGTTTTTTTTACCATATACATAAACGTGTTGGATGAGAATTCGTCGCTGTTTAACTTATGAACATATCATACCTGTACAGAATTCGTGAATGCGATATCACTTGCCCCGGTTTGTGGCATAGCCCGTTCGTTGTGCGGTCACTTTGTTTGTCGGGCTAATTTTTAGAGCGTTATCGACAGGGATCACGGATAATAGTGCACTTATTGTATTGTCAATAACGCCAACACGAATATTATATCATATAATCTGAGCATTTGGCCAAGTTAGCCGATTAGATAAGTCATGATAGCTGCGTTATGTGGACTTATAATTTAGATCTTGCATTGATATGTGGGTTTATTTGAGCCGAATAGTTGTGTATATGAATTATGAATAGGAGTTGATTCGCTGAGACATTCGCCACACAGGTCAGGCAGGCCTGTCCAAAGAGGCGTTCCTACATGAAGAATTCTCACTCCTTTGTTTAGATTTTACCTAGGGGCTATCACGTTATAAGGAGATCGTAAGGAAACGAGCCACGTTTTGTTGTGCGTCGTTTATGCCTTATAGCCAGGCTGTTTATAGACTGCTTAGTATTCCCCGGGCTGCGGTTTTACGCCTGTGTTAGGTTGTGTTTGTGGTTACCTCCATAACATAATCTCATACTCATGAGCCGATGAATAGGCCCGAGTTTCAAGATATCCGCCCGTACACTGCTTGTCATATTCCGGGAATAGATTTGTATCGTTTCGCCGGGCGCCTATTTTTTTTCATGTATGGATCCAGTAGTTCCATCCACCTGTCAATATCATGTCCCTTTTGTTTTCATATGATGTGCCCGAACCCGTGTTTTACTCGGTATTCATGGATTAAGCTGTCATGTCTTCCCTTTCAAAACTGGAGCTGTCGAGTTGTGTATGGACTCATGGGTTGCTACACTCCGCTCGTCAATAATTGCTCACGAATCTGCCTTATTATGAGTTTCCCTTTGTCAGCATCGTGTTTTATAAGAAGCAAATGATACCCCCCCTCATGCGTTCTTTTTCATTCCCCATCGACTAGAGGTCTTGCACCTGCCTCGAATTTATGATCGCGTTTAATGTAAGGGGCAGCTATGTCTGGAAATTTGTCTTCTTAGCCACGGGAGGCCCGGGTCGGTTCCAGCAGGGCATTATTAGGCTTGGCTCGTGTTTCATCACGTTGTAAATTGTTTATTATAAGTATCATTTTGATAATCCCCTGGTCATTGATCTCTAGCGACTAGCACAATGGGCCCTGATTAGTAAAACTCTTATAAACAGACCGGCGTACATACATGTACCTTGGCCACGTCAAACATGTTGGCAGGCCAGTGATCGGTGATCGCCGGATTACGGTATGCGTATATATCCGACTTCGTTAACCCCGGTCTAATCCGAGTGATTTCCCAGTCACAGACCGAGAGGGAGCACTTATACTGGTACTCTAGTCAGTGTGTGCCCGGCCAGACGCATGTCAAATACGGAAGGTTACTAAATGCAGTTGTTATTTTTGTATGTCAGCGCCAGGTAACGTGAGCATCCATTATATTCTATTACCTTTCACCATCGGGTTATAACACCAGTGATTTTCTCTGTTGCACGTCTATCGAATATCGCGTTCTATAGTGCCTGTTGGCCTGACACAGTTTCACCTGTGCCGTGGATGAAAAAATTACACCATACGGCCTGCCTCAGTGGTGTGGCACGGCCTGTATGGCCACGATACCGCCTCGATGTATGATTGCCAGGTACAGCCTGAGTCAGGTGACTTGATGGCATGTGGTGCCCGAGGGCTCGCGAATTGAACTGTCCTTTGAAAGGATCGCCGAGTGTCCGCTTACAGACTGCCGACTCGCGGACAGCGGAGACGCCGTACGACGTATCGCCGTTTTACCTGTGCTCGGCATGGAGGCGACTCGCCATCGTTCCTGGCTGTATCACCTATCGAATGTAAACGATATGTATATGTAATCTATAAATCATCAGCGCCCATTGTGCGGTATAGACAGGTGCTGCATGAAAACACGCTAACTTCACTTATTGCGTGCCCTCTGCCAATTCATGCGTTCCGACATATCGTCACATACAAACAATCAATTTCTTCGACGACGACGACGGCTCTCCGGTGCTCAACCGTTAGGTATAAATAGTTGCGTCGCAATAAGTTACTTCTGCCTTGTTTACCTGCATGGACAGCTTAATAAGCACCGACAAATAATAAATTACCTTCGCATCAGTAGTTGCTTATATTAGTGTTACGGTGACTTTCTTCCGCCGACACAGTTACTGCTTCCTTACATAACACTTTCCCGATGATGTCTACGAGCCTTGTTAAACAATAAACGCTTTTCTGGTCGACTGATGTAATGGTGTTGTTAGTCATAATGACGGACAAGTTTTTGTTTAATTGCTGTATACATTATATGATGCGCTGCATTGGTTACTGCCGAACGACATGCTTTATCTCGCCACATTATGCATGGCAGACGACCACAATTGTATATGAATCGGCCCGCGTTGTTAAGTTTATGCGGTACCAATGAGGGTGGAAATTCATAGTATTTATTACCATGGTTCGTGGGACCCAAGTTTTGCTATTGTCAGACCGTTATAAGTATATTGTGCATATTCGCCATTCAGTTTTAGGCAGTGGCCTGATTTCCACGTGCATTCGGGCTCCAGCTTATGTGCACACTGATACATTTGAAAAGAGCTGTACTAACCACGTTATATTACCGGGTGTAGCTAGACGCCGTGTGGGTTTGTGAATATTTGACAGTGCCGTACTAGTTCATGCTAGTATAGATCAATTACAAGGAGTTATAGGAGCCGCGATCTGATTTATATCCTGTCACATGGGCTACTCAGCTGAGTGGTGAGATACACAGGCGGATTTACTTCTCTTTTTGGTTTTATGTACTGCGCCCTGCCAGTCTCTCTACCCTTTCGCGCCTAACCCTGTTCTCTCAGAAGTTATAACCCAAGGAAAATGTTGGAGGAAACCGAGGAAACCCAAGAGGTAAGCCCACCGTGCTGGCCTTATGCTAAGTGGCATGAATCGGTTCGAGAAGCCATACATGATTAAATTGTAATATGTTGCCGCGTATGACGCATAGGTCGTTTTATAGGCATGTGTCTATAATACCATGTACATGTACAAGGAGCTGTAGTGTCTACATGTTCTACATCATCACGCCCTCTTGAGACATTAAGTTTGAAGAGTTCACGCCCAATCTGAACCAGAGGTGTGCGTTTAATGGAATCTAAACGTTTAAAATGCTGTAGATATGAAACATACGGGGCTATTCATGGAAATATATGCAGACGCTGGGGGCTGAACTTTACAGACCGTACCGACGCGAATCCGTGTTGACTTAGTCACAAAATGTTAGGAAGTTGAGGACGCGCTATGAGAGACAATAAAACACGTCTAGTCAAGCATGGGCTAATATGCATTTTCAAGTGTGTGATATAATTAAACACCAGCGTTGGCTAGAGTAAATATGCCCATGGCGTGTCTGCATACGGGGCGTATTTTTCTACATTATATTCGTACATGTGTTTAAATTGTGTACAGTACATGTATGATTTCACGTGTGTACATCATTCTATGACCAAGCTACGTTATATCAAATGCTGCGTGGCAAATTTAAAACGCACACTATCACGTGTTCTGCCCCCGTATTCAGTTTCATTATTTATAATTTGCTAACAGGATACTGTGGAATATAAGTATCATTTTACCTGTCCGCGTATGTGAAATATAAAACGATAGTAGTGCAACTAGGATATACCAACACCAGATGCACCGCGTGTTTTCCTGCGACCATACATAAATAACCCGCCACGCAACTTATCGTGCCTTAAAACTGTCACTCTCGCAAATATCCCAGCCTAATTACAGTGTGATGATTGATGGTGAAAATTCATAAGTTCGATCTCATTAAAAAAACATAAGTATGTGCGAAAGAAATTTAGATACTATTGATTGTGCCCGGGGTCTTAATGACTTTTGCCGCAGCTTAATTCTAAATCGTTCGATAATCATGTGTGCAAAGTGTCGAGTGTTGCAATTTACTTTTGATTGAAGCTGGAGCTGTGTGGGCTGCTGAGGGTTTGTCTAGGTAGCAGGTGTGCTTAAGAAAATGCTATCACATTCCATCTCCATACCGCGAGTATGTTGTGTGGCATCGTGGCCTGGGCGCAGTTAGATCACTGCGAGCTTCTCGTGTGCTGCCTGCTCAGGAGTTATCACATGCTATTTAGTGCTCGTTTGCCATGAAAATACCATGTGATGATAAGAATAGTCGAGGTCTCCCCGAACCAAGATATTCCTTTTTTTTGCGTGCTAACTTGCTGATTTCTTGCAATCAGCGCAAGAGGTTGTTTATCCTGGTTTACATGTGAACAAGACGTTTCATATGCAACGCACACTGTGTGTGTCTTCATTTATCATAACTGCCGTAAACTTTGGAAATAGAATTGCACACTTTTTCAACCGTTCTTTTTGTCGGTTACTTTTCCCCGGTAGCGCAAAATCTGTATAGTTTATGTAAATTGGAACGGATGTCTTGAATGCGGGTTGAACCTTTAAAGATGAGTCTTTAAATGGACGCTGTTAAGTAAACAAATGTTTTCTAATTGTACTGAAATGTGATGATTGTTCTCAAGTTTCATGTTTCGTATATTATTCTTCTAGCTTACGTTTCAGAACAAGATGAATGTTCTTAAATGCTCCGTTCGTTGCCGAGTATTCTTTAATCTCAACTTGTCCCACGCTATGAATTAGCTTGTCTCAATATTAGCTTTGAGAGTCGCTTTCATACGCGACAGATTTGAAATTGTCGCGTCAATGCTTTGTCTTTAAACTTTACCTAGTTTGTTTCTTTAACACCTCAAGGTGCCCAATAAAAGTTTGGAAGGACTGGAACTTGA
Organism: Armandia brevis; assembly: GCA_035585475.1. NCBI lineage: Eukaryota > Metazoa > Annelida > Polychaeta > Opheliidae > Armandia > Armandia brevis. Next base: position 19,156 of record JAXGGS010753759.1, read on the forward strand.
GACTTGACGCGTCGGAAGCTCCTTGTAAGAGAAACTTGAATTCGGCACTTCTGGTTTCATTGATTTCTAAACGTAATCCCTGAATACGAACTCGGATATGATGCAATTACGATATAATCCCAACATTGTACCGCTATACAAAATCTGAAATGAACACACAATGCTAATCACATGTGTTTAATATTTATCTGCAGCTTATACAACCATCAGATGATTGATAGGTGTCCATATAATTAACCTGTAATCTTCTAGGTAAATAGGATTATGGCGAGTGCAGGGGATTTATTCCGGTTTTGTCCTAATTGTGATATCAGTCCAGTTATATTGAAGAGCGTGGTTAACATACATATTACATACATGCGTACACAGCGTTAGATGTGCATAGACATAAAGGCAAAGCTATCGCCAGCTATCTACAAACGTCACAATCATAATCTTTTTATATGCAATAAACAATCCGCTGCGATCAGATAAAGGGAGGAAATGTTGATATTCGAAAGCTTTCCTCTCATCATAGTAAATAATTGATTTGCTAATGTTCATCATCATCATAACGGTGTAATGATTTTTATGAATTCGCCATGCATCGCACACAATAGTTCGCCCGTCGATCAGCAGGTGTCCGCAGTGTGTTTGGAGATTAAAATATGGTATCGCGCGGCGTACGATGCCTGAATCATCGATGTGTTGAGGTATTAGATATTACCATTGAGATGTTAATCGGGTGATACCGCCCGTGTGCCTCGCTATGCTATCGATTGCCGTTGCCGCCTGATCCCAGCCTGTGGAAGTTTCGCAGACCACATTGTTGCAGCGTTAATGGCCTGATCACACCTCTTTTATGATCGCTTTGATCGATGAGCTAGATTTTCTCCGTCCAACTCGCTAATGACGACGATTTCCATTCAAATCTTTTATTCGATATCGTAATCGTGAAAGGCGAAGTAAAAAGGACATAAACATAATGTTGAATTGCATCACTCTTTCTAATCACTAAACTTAATTATTTGTGGGTATTGAACTAATTTGATAAGGCTAACAGCAAGCTGAATCAATAATGGATGTTTCTATAGCTCAGATCGTCGTCTAATTGGAAACGCAGCACACCCTGTATCAGTTTCATATTGTGATTAGAAATCATATACAATTCGTAATTGTATAGATACGTTTTCAAGACAATAGACAAATATTCATTAACTTTGGTGTATATGATCGCTTCGTGATGTGGCTGTAATTTTAAGTGCCTGCAGCGAATCGCTGCCGCTGACATCATACACTACATCATACATCTCTTTGTTACTTCAAGGTGAAATGCAGACTCAGTAACTGCCGTTTTACCATATTCAATTCGGAAATGAAATCACCGTTTTAGATTAAAGAATAGATTTCCCATCCCGGTGTCAGTTCGGTGCTGTGCATATCACCATAACACGGTATGTATGGGAAAATCTCTTTGGTCGTGGACTGATGCTTCAAATTTGCCGAACATGGCTTGTATTTTGAGAATTGTGTTTTTTTCGCGACAGACAATCCTTTTATCTGGGGTTTTGTAGCACGCCGCATTACTCTGGTGCGGTCTTGTTGTTTCAGCCATATAAAAACGGTATCACGAACCTCGGCAAAATCCCAGCCTTGTTATCACTGGCCATAAAACCGAGCACTCGACCGTCATATATTATTTGTAACCATCCAGGTGGATTTATTAGGGGCAGAGCTTCTTGAAAGCGTACGTAGATAGCTCGCCGGAGCCGGCAATCTTGTCCTTGTCTGTTTTAACCGGTGCTACAGTGTTATGCTGTAAACCGAGAGGATGAAGTAATTTACCTCCTCCTCCTCCTCCTCTGGATGTACACGTGGAAGCAGCACAGCGAGTCGCTCCACTCAGGACAAGGTTTGTTCTTCTTGTCGTCTGCTTTTCACGTCTCACGCCGAGTTGTTTTAATCAAATTATCATCGTACCGTACGCAATCGACGCAAACGTATTAATTAGATTTGATTTTTGATCTGCGGGGTTATCAATCACTCGCCGTTATAAAATTGTCGGACAGGCGGGGTTACAGCTCCGCTACTTCTGATTGACATGCTGTTTGAACATAAATGTTCGCAGCGATTGAAAAATATTCATCCGACTAGTTGGCTTTTGCCACCGGCATAATGGCGGCGTGTTTCTGCGTGTTATTGGGCGGAATCATGGACATTGTCTGCGGGACGAGGAGGACTCATGCCGTCTTTATTTCGGGGTCTTCGTTGCCCTTAGCGAACTTGCCAAACTTCATTCACCTCATTCTGAATGCAGCCCACTCAGTCATGGTGTTTACCTTGGTGCGCTTATGACACGTTTGCTGTCGTACAAAACCACACATCTAGATGTTGTCGCACATGTGTGTTTTTTGCACCGGGATCATGACTTAGCGTACTCTTTCTTTGCCTATACACGCGGCTGTGTCACCAGCTGTAATTTCTCTTCTCTAGCGCAGTTTCTCCTTCTCCACTATGTGCGACTACGGCCGCGAAAACCAAGCAGAGGATATAATGAAGGTACATGTACATTGAACATCACCTATTAACCTTATTAGTGCACACCTGATGCTGCACTTGCATGGGTATAACATGTCTGCAGAGCAGGTGCTGTAAGCTATGGCGCTTTAAACATTGCTTTTGTCGGCCCGCTTACTTATTAGCTAATAAGCTTCCCGGCTCTGAAAGTGAACTAATTAAGGCAACATTCAACCGGCTCGTGTTGCTCTGCTAGAAAGCGGACATATTGAAAGGGCAGTGTGTAATTTATATGTTAACCTGTTATAAAGCTTTATGGGGGGTGCGACTTTGAATTTCGAGTCATAAGCATGCTAATAAACGTGGAAACGATCGTTCGTCTGATCTATGGGGGCTCGGCGTATGAATTCTAGGAGCTTTAAAATGTGATCCATTTTATCACGCTGCCTTTTTGGGTGTGTCATAAAAATATCCGATGGCCCTCAATCATTCGCCGCGAGTTTTGTATAATTGATTGATTCACGCTGTTTATCGATGAAAATTGTTTCATAATGAGTTGGTGAGTACTGTTGGATCAGGCAAACTCAGGTTACCCTTTTTGCCGCTCAACAACTGCAATATTAGAGCCTGACAGAAGTATTTTGTCATCGCTAACTATCTCTCTCCTGCCAATTTGCAAAGCCTCGTTTATGAGCAGCAGATTGTCAGGGGACCCTGAGCTGTACCTAATTTCGCAGAAATTGATGTCTCTACTATGGTCTTTGGGATAGGAGCAACTGCATTTGTTGTACGGCTTTTAGGGGCGAGTCGGGGAACTACAAGGTGCTGCTGGCTGCTGCGGCGGGTGAGCGTAAAGAGGAGAGAGAGCCTCCTCGTCTAGAGCAGAGTCAGGAGAAAACTCACAGTCCCAAAGCTTTTAGGAGTGAGCGCTACAACTCCGCCGCATCGCCATTAAGGTCAGCCGGTCTGCTTTCACTCCCCGGTGCGATATGGAAAAAAGCGAGTCGAATTGCTCCCCCGATCAGCCGCGCCAGGTAAGTTTTCACTCCTCGCTTTACAGGCAAATCGGTCGCCATAACAAGATTTAGATTGATCTAGAGGAAACCATTTTTCTCGGCGCTCAGTGAGCCCCCAGGTGAACGTGAAACATATCCGGCGACTGGCGGATTTCACTCACTGCTTGGCTGCCTCAGTTTCATCTAATAAGCATTGATAAGTGGTAATCACTGGGCATTGAAATTAGGTTGCATGATAGAGTCGGCTTTTACGGCCTCAATTTGACAGCGATTTGAATGCCCATCAGAAGAGATTCGAACCCAGCAGGATGGCGAATTGTCAGAACGTTGTTTATGTGTATCGACTTTAGGTTGTTTGGAATAAAAATAACTCTGATTAACGATCGTTCCAGTAGCATTCAGTGGGATTTACATCGGCATAAAAGGCGTACCCACGTGGGTGGGGCGTTGCATAATAATCGCAGTTTAGCGCAGTGTACTAGTCAATCAATTCTGTTCATTGGGCGATAAATGTATCATAACTCCCCCAAGTTTTTGGCGGAGAGAAAAAGCGTGGAGCGCTGAACCATCTTGTCGCTCTCTTGGTCATCAATCAGTCGCATGAATGAATGGCTGCACTATTAAGTTCTATTGCATGCCTGTAATAATTGATCTCGCGCAGAAATCAATTCCAATTGATTGATCGGCGGCTGTCTGCTTAGTCGGGCAATCCACCGATTGAGGGCTAATATCGCCGGATTCCCCGTCAGATACGCTACACGCGAAGCCTGCCACAGTTTGACAGATGCCATCGGCCCGTGTTGCTTGTGGGACGGGACACCTTCGCCCACCTTTGTCATGGGTTAATATAATATGTATTCTAAATATTGATTAACGGCGTTATTTATGCTTCCTCCCATCGATTGCACATGGTGAATGAACAGATGACTGCTATAAGTACGCTACAGCGGGATTATATTTTTCTGCAAGTTGTAGCTTGTCCTATTGAGTTTCACTGATATTTATTCATGCATGAATTGAGCATTTAGACCCCGGTTGGGCGATACGCAGGTATCCTACAACCCATGTTCTCCGCCCGCTGAGTAATTGCGTGTAATATAATAAATTGCGATTGAGATGGTATTTTATTCCCGAGGACGGATGATCAGACGGTACAGAATATCTGGTACATGTGTATAATAGATTCCTGCCGGCTGTAGCCGCTGTAGCATTTATTGTTGTGCTATTGACATGGCGTCAGATGTTCAGACCTCAACTGTTGATAAGTCCTGCGTGGCATACCAAAAACAATTCGCACCGCATTCCACTTTTCTTTCCATGTCTGAAACATTTGTTACATGCATGTAGTCAGTCAAAAACGGATCAGGATTTAGCCGCGTGTTTGCTCTGCAACAAGTTTACCGTACAAGGTCTCCACAGTGGCTTAATCACACCGGGTGTTGTACGTCGTCGTCGTCGTGTGCGCTGTTAATTCTACCTACCAGAATGCACTATCAGCCTGCTACTTTAATATCAGATCATGTAAGTATATCATTATAATTATCACATACGCGTCGCAGATCAGCTATATTCGTCCATTGTACATGTACATGCTGGCAGTTTTACGTGTTGCAATTATTGACACTCATGCCATGGCTGTGAAGCAGTACATGTATACATATGTATTTGAATATGGAATATTGACATCTGACTCGGGCACATTCGTTGATGGACGTTAATTGCTGCGATATTTTAACACCTAGCTGAATATTTGACCACTTGGTAATAAAATATTATTACGTGTTAACGGCAATTATCGATCG
>JAXGGS010753759.1:38533-50009 GCA_035585475.1 Armandia brevis
CAATATATGAGTGAGTATTCAGTGAACTGTAAAATGTGTGTAAGAGGAGATTTTGATCCGCGCGGTGCAGGTATAAGCAAGATTAATAAGCTTGTCACGTCGTCGTAAAGATACACTCTCATATATCGTGCCGATAATCCTCGCCAAGTTTTTTACGAGTGTATAGAAAAACCGTGTCAGTGCGCGTGGCGAGGGTATGTGCTCGGTGGTCGCGATTTTTGCGCCGACTACACGACGTCCACACTTGAGCTTTTGTGCAGCGCTGTAGAGGAGAAGCCAGACTTGATTGTTCAGTGGGGTGTGTTAAACCGGGGACTAGATAGCACGTCCTGTCCTGACGGTGTAACATAAATATTTTCTAGTTACCATGACATCTGTTTTTACAGATGAGAGACGAGTAAATTTGCACCGGCTCTTCTCTCTCTCCCTGCCCCTGTGATACGGCGGTAGTCTGGTGTATACACGTGGCTGTATATTCGCTGGTATGTCTGCACCAAGCAAACATATCACACTAACGCGTCAGTTTTAGCTGTAATATCAAGACTCGATATGACCTCTCCCATTTCAAGTGGGCGAATCTTGCCAGAGCTGACTACAGTTAAGCGTTCAAGTGCCTCGGAGATAAGTTTGATGCTGTGTCTGTTGCCTGATAGTAATGATGATTGGGTGTAGAATATTATTGCTTATCTTGCCCGATGCACGAGGACCTGAATTTACAGCCTCGCGTCCCAAAAAGCCGGATTGAGATAACTCACGAATGACAGACTGTCTTCCTATATGACCCGGTGTGTTTTCCTAGCAGGTTGTAATGCGCCACGGGGGATCGCCGACCAACAACAAAATGCATATTGCCAGGTTTACCGGTTAGAGCTTCTCATTTGGCAAATGTGTTCGGAATGGGGCATGATTTCATGTGGGACTCGCTCATCTTCGGGGAGTCGCGTTTGTTCCCAAAACAACCGGCATAAAATAGATTAGTGTTGGTCGATGGTGCTAGCTCAATTCCCAATCCCTGCTATCTGCCACTCCCAACAGATCTTTACTTCATATTCCAGCCATTGATCATAACGCCGGTAATTCAAGGGCGGCGGATTTGACATATCACTGTGGTGTATGAAAACATCATATCCAGCTCATGTTGCTTTGTCAACTGAATCTTTCTTCGCTGTCGATGAAAGCAAAATGTCAAATTTGACTCGAGCTGCGTTGGTAATTTTCATGCACACGGAGCTCACAATATGTGGAAGTATTAATCATTGCGTGGACGATGAAATGTATGTATCTGATTACACGTCAGCATGATGCTAGCTGCTGAATATTACACCCATCGCCATGGTGATTCTATACATTGTTACAGTGCGCAGTATCTGCAATTTTCTCTCTCTCTCTCTCTCTCTCTCTTGTCTCTGTATGCCCCGTGCGGTTCTGCTCAGCATATGGCTGAAGTTAAATAAATCCTGCTCAGCTCGCCCGGTAAAACGCTTTGTTTGTATTCATGAATGAAGGCAGCACCCAACGACAGGTAAAACGAGCTCACGCTGATTAATGTGCAATCTTCATCCATAAGGTATACACGAGCAGCAGATACAGTTACAACATCCACCGTCTGAGCTGCCGGGTAAAAAAATACACTCGGCAAACACAGTAGATGAACTTCAGGCCGCAATCCCATCGTTTCCATTGTTGTATCGGATGACATCGCCTGTGCATTATCTAATCATTTTTTGCCTTCTCTTCATGTCCCGCAGGTTAAGCTTGACCAGAATCAAGCCGGCAAGCCCAGCCGCGTGCTCCATTTCCGAGGCGTACCAAATGATGCCACAGAGGGAGAAATCGTCCAATTGGGTCTCCCATTCGGTCGTATGACAAATCTGGTCCTCGCGAAAAAGAAAAACCAGGTAAGCATTCAAATAATAAACCCCATATTTTCAATCATGATAATTTAAATGTAAAATGTCAAAGCGTTGCAATTTCTGTGTGAAATCAGATACAAGTTAAACATAACCGGATTCATGCTCGAGGATGGGCTCTTAATATGTTAAAAATAATGAAGTGATTCATATTAAACGGATGCAAAGCTGAAGTCGAGAGTAAATATGCCTGCAGCCTCGAGCACATATTGTAGTAGGCCGGCTATTATATTTGGACGAGCGAATGTAGCTGACACTCGCTCAGAAGCGTAATCCCGGCGGTGCAGATGTTAGTCGTGGGTTAAATTTGTTAGCTATCCGAACCCCGGAAGATACTCCACGCGAGGCCGCCATGTCGGGTTCATTAGCTCGACCCCGTGCCGCCGACAATATGGAAATCCCCGCCAACTTTGTGGGGCAACGCTAAATGGAAGGCAATTGATTCGAGGATTGGAGTGGGCAAAAAGTGGCGGGCACGATTGGACGTTAACCCATCATACCCTCTCCTCCCCCCGTCTTCAGTTTTGCCCAAGAAACATGGCGAGGGGTGGCAGGCAGCGGCAATTCGCCACCGCATGATGTAAAGGCAATACATTTAATTTCTCGTTAAGGGGTTGGGAGTTTTTGTGCGAGGTGATATACTGTGACGTGTAATTGCCGTGTATCGGCTGCTCTCGTGCTGCGCGCGCCAGCAGCACCTGTCAGTTATTCGCCGTTATTTCATGGATAGTGTGACGTGCAGCCACGTGGAAAGTCATGCCTGTTTAATTCCCACTGCCCTTGTTCAAGTGCTTGACCCGGCAGCGCCCATGCAAATTATTTAGCGTGCTGCGGGGGAGCAGAGGTCATCAGTCAAGGGGGAAAGTGGTGGCGTTTCCCGGCGGTCGGCCACGCCACTCCACTCGGTTGCTCGTGCGTTCATCGTGAGCTCGCGAGCGGCGGGGGAAAGCGGGTCAAACCGAGGAATGTGGAAACCAGGACGATGAAATTCACTCCCCGGCCCATCCGAGATAATCACGACGCCATACGCATCTGTCTCTGTGAAGTCGGGCGCGCCCCAGATTGCGGAACTCTGCCCGGCTTCGCCTGAAACGTTTTAGCAGCGGCTTCGGCCTGATCCGCTGCCAATTACTTACCAACTTCAAAGTGTCACCTTTATCTGGCAATGGATGGGGATAAACTGCCGCCCGATACTGTTGAACTGACTGATGGGCAGCCGCGATGCACTCCCCCACTATCAGAGCGAGAATTACCCATCCGATTTACTGCGCCATGAGCTGCCCGCTATGAATTGGGTTGGTCGATACTGGCACTTCACTTCGGCCATCAACGTATTGGCCGGCTCGAGGGCCCTATAGAACGCCGGCCCCCTTTAAATGTTTCTGGGGGTGGGGATTCCGTGAATAGCCTTACCGGGGGCCCATCAATAATGTATACGTCAGAATTATCACCTCGTCATCGACAGATAACATGACCAGGTAATTCACCCTTAAATGGGCGGGAAATGTTCACGCGATCCATCATTCTTTGGCCTGGTGGTGAAAAATGGCATCGCATTGTATTGTACTGTGTGGGTGCTGGCGGCTTCGGTTGGCGGGTGGTCATGGTGATTTGCCTCACGCCGCCGAACAGAGCTCAATATGAGCGGGGGCATGGCATTGTCTGCAGATTGATCGCTTCGAGCACCCAACCTTTTGTGTCATTCGGTTAAAGCTGGTATTGATGGTTGGAGGCATTTCTGTGTTTGCCGAAAGTCATGATACAAGTTGTATGGGGTGGCATCAAGGTCGAAAAGAACACAAATTCTGACATCGATTTTACATTCATGAGAGGGATAAAGAAGAACAGGATTTTCCATTAAAAAGTTATTGCATTCAGTTTGAGAGAACAAGCTCACGTCAGAAATGTATGCCGCCTTTGTGCCGAGAACAAATATGTTGTGGATACAGCGACAGCAACATCCCCAATTTTCTTCAGTTAGCCTGATCACAAAACAATGCGGCTGCTGTAGCATGGCGGGGGGCTGTTTTTTCCATAGTGAACCGATAAAGCCGGTATTAAGCGACGCATTATTTCGTTACGTCCTTATATAGCTGTAAGAGGAGGTCGAGCTGGAAATTGATGAATATATCATGGAGTTTGTGACGGGGCGCGATGTGACGCCCGATGCATCAGGGCTGTAACCCCCGCGGTGGCGCGGCGCGGCAGAAGTTCGCTGATCCATGCTGCCGATACGAACCCCCCGGGAGCGCCCGCCGAGTAAGCAGTGGAAGCGGTGGCCCGCCCCGGGAAGGGATTGAAGGATTAGGGGATGTAGCCGGCAGCCTCCGTGTGAGCACCGCGGAAACGCTGACCTTTCTTGGCGAGGGAATTAAGCAGAAATTTGTTGCCGCTATTTATGCACAGATTACGTGCCAATAAAACACGCCCTAACAAAGGCTCTATATGCAACCACCCTCCAATTTCATCGCCGCTTTCATAAACAACGCACAATTGTCTGTGTAATGGTTACAGCATGGTGTCGGCCCGTTTAGTACTTAGCTACAATGACCGTCGCGTCTCTCTGTTCCCGTCCGCAGTCAGTCATTAAACCGTGAGAGGCTAACACATAAAATCGAGGAGGGACAGTTCACCTCTCGAGGAGAGAGAGGAGCAGCGCGGTTCAGACAGTACGCTCTCTCCATCACCGCCTGTGTGACAATATGTGGATAAGCCAGCGTCTCTGGTAACGCTCACACTCACGCTGCAGAAGTGGCATCACTCAAGCCTAAGACACATGATGAATATTTCAGAGCGGACAGAATAGCCATCCATCTCTCACTCTAAATAGGATAAGGTTTAAATAGACCTGTTTAAGGCAGACCTAGCTCGGTGAAATACACACAGGCACCGCTTTATAGCCGTGTTGACGTAAGCCAAAATGTCAATGTCGTATCTCTACCTCAGCGTCAACATCTTTTAGAGGTTATCAAAATTTTGCCAATATTGAACTAAGCTGCAATAATATTTTGCGCCTGGGCTCGCCGAGCTATAAAACAGGCGGCATGCCTGATGCGATGATAGTCGAGGGTACAAGAGGAGCGGATCTGTAGCCTGATACCACAACGCCGAGGATGCGGAGGGCTGAGTCTGATGTAGTGCGCCCGGCAGACTCCAAGGGCACGACATTTGCCAGCCCAGCCACCCATGCGCAGTTCGCCTCCCGGCTGTCATCGGGGGTCAACGCCGGGGCTGACCCAACTCAATCGGGAGGCGAGCCCCGTGCCCTTCTCGCCCGGAATCATATCTGTCCGTTCTGGCTTATTGGCGCTAAGCAGCGCTTCAGCATCAGCTCGCTCAGATGAGGTGGCCTAGAATCTCACCAAACAAATTGGATCCACCCCGTGTGAATTCCGCCAGCATACTCAAATCAAGGCATGATTCTGCATAATACGCGCCTGATATTATTCCCCGCGCTGGTAATTCACCGGTTAGTCCAATCGTTGATTATCCATCAACGTGAGCGCCGAATCAAAGGCGGTTAGTTAGGACTGAAATATATAGAATCCGCTTGCGTCCACCTCATTTATGCCCGGGATCAACAAGAGCGTGAGTTTTAATAGATCCATACAAGAGTACATGAAAGCGGCATACACGTGACCCTGATGAAAGTGAAAAGCAACCCGAGCAAATTAGTCAGCAAAACTCGTGATGAAGCGCGCGAGGTATCCGGATAAAAACTCCCGCGCTTTTACACGGTTCGGGTGTCGTCTGCTGTTTAGTGTCATTCCATCCGCCCGAATGTCGGTGTAATCTTCCCGGCTTTCTCAGCTCGGTTTCCTCGCCGCGCTTGTATATGACTTTTATTGCTCGCCCCGAATAACTTAGTTAATATTTCACATAACGAGCGGCTATTTTTAGGCGATAAGACAGCGCGCCCAGGCGGATGCAGTTATCTTATTTTCCGGTTATCGGGTATTGCATAAAGAAATAATGCAAACCTCGTTGCGCGATTTCGCCAAATCACACGGTGAGCCTTGTTGATAAAGATAGCAAGAAAAATAATCCAGGCGGCCAAAGAAGCGAGCGTGTTATTACTCCTGATATTACGGGGTATATATTTAAACCTCGGCGCTATCAGTAGCCAGCAGTGGAGTCTTTATGCGGGGCTTCAAGGATAGCCCGGGTATATTTCCAGGCCCTGCTCCTCGCCTAGATTATCGAGTCAAGTCAGGAGAGACGAGGGCCGGTGCGCCCATTTAGCCGATGAGTATTTTATATTTCATCGCAGTCGTTCATAACAAACGCGAAGCTTGTATTGATATCCGAACACGGTTTTCCACTTCACTCGAAGCCATCTTCCCCTGGAATTGCTTGACATTTGAAATAAATGTTTATACGTCATTGAATATGACCCTCGCTTGTATTTTTGCGCGGATACGAGACGCATGTGATGTCGGCACTAATGGATCGCTGGGTAGGAACGACCAAACACTAGCTGCCGTGTGTTTATTTCCAGTGTATCTCATCGCCTTCAGCAACAAATATCATTATGAATTTGCTGCTTTGTTTAAACAGACCGACTGCGTCGGCGGCGAGCCTGGAAAAGCATCGCCGTTGCTTTCCTAACGTCCCAGACCGTTTCATCACCGTTAAAGGTACAAGATACTCGGCTGGGAATCTTCCCCCCGAACAACGATTTATACCTCGCCCCATTTATCTTACTCGAGCGTCGGCGTGCGGCCGGGGTGGCATAATCTAAACCAGCGGGGATTTACTAACTAGTGAGTAAAGTTACATCCTACCTGCCCCACCAATCAGCCAGGCATGTAGCGCTTTGCCACCTAGGGCAGTTATGAATACCAGTAGCTATTTTGACAGGGGAAATACAACAGTTTGTATTCACTTCAGCATCGGTTTCGGTGACGATCGCAGCGGGAATGGCGTCTCGTGTGCGCGTTATTTACGCTTCGTTCGTCACCCGATGAGCTCGAAACTGGCGGAAGAAATAGACACACAAAAACGTAATCAATTCGCCCTCAAATTACTCGGTATGCGCCCGTGGAAATCATGAATAGGAACTGCTGCTGAGCCGGTGATGATGATACAAGACCGCCTGGTTAGGATGAAATATGGCCTGACTCGGGCCCAGCGGCTTGCACTTGCTCTTCTGAGCAACTCCAAGGCCCGGTGGAATCCTTTCAAGAGGGGTTCACAGAGATTGCAGCGCTTTGACTTGTATTAATTTGATAATAGCTCGAAACTAACTTGTCATACCCGTCCAGGTTTTATCAAAGAGCGCTTTGCTCACGCACGTAACGTAATCGCTTCCATTCAACTCAATAAATCGGCCGTGTAATTTCCTCGTAGACTGTTACGTTTTGCCTCGAACGATTGTTGAATTAACGTGTGTTTTTTTTCTCCCTCTTTCCAGGCCCTCCTTGAGATGGCTGACGTGGCAACCGCCCAGGCGATGGTGAATTACTACACGGAGAGGCCCCCACAGATCCGTGGCCGCACGGTCTATGTCCAGTTCTCCAATCACGTAGAGCTGAAGACTGAGACCTCGGCCCAGGTGGGTGGTATTGTATGTATTGTGTTCTTGGTCTATCATTTGCTCTCTCCCCTTCCTGCCATCAGTTATCTAAAGGGCCATATGGGTGTGATTTGTTAGTTAACCACGTCACGGTGCTGCTCTAAGAGAATTCGCTAAGCGTTCTGAATCGATAACTTATCGTACTCTGCCAAATTTATCAGTTGATATTTCTCCAATTTTTGCTTGATGTATGCTCGATATCTGCCTAAGTCATTATTTCAAGAAACCCATATGAACCTTTATTCTGCTTTCTGAATGCCTTATTTTAAGGTTACATATAAAGTATGTTTGCAAACACAAAGCGTATACATGTATGTAAGAGCTGAAGTATATTCAGTATATGATTGCTGCATGAGTTCTATTGTTTAATGGAATGGAAGTAAACGATTAAACCTATTTGTAAGCTCCACTTTTGCCTCCATCTCTCAGCGAAATCAGTATAATTTGACAGATTTGTTAACAGCTTGCCTGTCGCATGCTCTCGGAAACGTTAGCGTTAATTTGACGATATAAGCTAATGCATGCCGCTAACCAACGTTACCTAATCCACTTCTCATTTGATTCCCCTCACAGAACGCAGGTGCTCAGGCCGCATTGCAGGCAGCACAACAGTTAATGGGCAGCATGGAAGAACCCAAAACAGTGTTGAGAGTGATAGTCGAGCACATGCTCTACCCGGTCACTATAGACGTCTTGAAACAGGTTGGTTATTCTTGTTTATTCGGGGCGCGTGCCTGCCTATTAGAGACCCGTGTGGGGCCTCGGAGCTCGGGCGGTGAGGAATCTCACGCCGGAGTGTCCTCCCGACTGCGCTCGAGATATTTCCCTCCTGCTTTCGGCTGCCACCTCATAGAAATAATATCTGGCGACGCGGTGCAAAACGTACACCTGGAAGAGATGGCTTTGTCGGCAGCGGCCCCTCAAAGATGTACCTATGCGCCTTTTTACCCGGCTGATTAGAGTTTGCGCTTTGATCTGCTGCCTTTTTCATTTCCCTGCAAGCCATTACAGGAAAGCATTGCCTCATCTGCGTGGCATTGTAAGTCAAGCTCTGCCAATTTGCCACGTTTGATGTCTTTGATCTCCGAATCATTACCAAAGTGACAAAGTGTTGATGTTGCATTGACATCGCGGCGCAACTCCTCGCGCTCCCTAAAGACGTTGCCACTTAATCATTTTACCGGATCTTTAGCTCATAGGCAATATAATCTTTATTGAGTTGCGCGGAATACGTCCTGATCACGGTGATTTTATTACACAACGGCTACTCGTCTCGCCTGCCGCCTCCTGGCCGCAGGCTTCCGCCAACAAAACGGCGCAAACAAATGATTGCATTGGTCTCTTTTAGCACACGCAATTGCCACTTTTATTATCGTCTCGTGGCCATTTCCTGGAATTATTGCAGCGAAGAGGCTATCTCGATTATTGTTGCTCTTTGTACACGTATCATGTTATGTTGCAATAATTATTCTCTGTTTCATCTTTGCAGATTTTCTCACGTTATGGTCAGGTTTTGAAAATTGTCACATTCAGCAAAAACAGTAAGTATAAAGAAGAGTGCGCTCTATATATAGATCACTGCTGTGCTATTAGCACATTCCTCTCCCGACTGATTACGTGACCACGCAACGCCACCTATTGACCGAGCTCTCAATTAGACGGACCTTGTGACCGCCTTAAGGAGCTGATTGCTGTCAGTTGCTCGAAATGAGGCAGCCGGCCTGCCAGCGCCCCCTTCGGATCGCCACGTGATTTATAGGGGGAGAATTAAAATTGAAACTCGCGCCTGATATGTGAGGGCAGTCGCTGTCCTCAGCAAGCAACTGTTGCGATCCGCCGCCGTCGTAAACAAGCGACGTGTTAACAGTCGGCTTAACTAAGCCAATATGTCCTGCAGAAGCTGTCGGCCAGCATCTCGCGAGCTGCTCCGGTTGCTATTGTTTACAATAGTGAATGCGCCGCGGGGTCATTTACGCAGTTAGTTTTAGCGCTGGCCACCAGCCTTACATCTCCCCACGGACAGTTAGCGACTGCTTCTGCCGGCCACCGCTTTGACCTGGCTTGACTCAGCTCGAGACATGCATACTTCCTCCTGTCGCTCAAACGTGGTTAGCTCTGAACGGAGGTCCGACTCAATCCAATTATTTCACCCGAAATCTGCTTTTGTATTAGAGGAAATGAAATTACTTATTGTAATTACTACCAACATGGAGACGGGTCCCGACGGGGCTTCGGGTAAAAAAGCTGCGGCTGCGGATGCCGAGAGGGGTTTCATTGTTATCGGTTACATCAACTTTGCGGCGCGTATTGATACAAGGCAGGCGCGATGTTTGAACATTTACACCGACTTTCTATTCTCGTGTCGGGCGTGATATTGCTGGAGCTCTGAGTGATGAAACTGTCTCCCCACCTCCTCCTCCACCACCGGTGCCGGCGGTAGCGAGAACAGGGATGCGGCTGGCTGCTTATCCCCGCAGTCTCCTCCAGCCTCCCGGAGCTGCTGCTGCTGCTGTACATAAAGACCGGAGCTATTTGCGTGCCGGCTTCTGGACGCCACCGCCAGACGGACGCTGCCTGTTTATGCCGCAACTTCTCGTCTCTGACCTCTCGCGCAGCGCCGCTATCACCAACTTCAAGACAATAACCGTCCGCGCGAGCAGCCAGACATATTGAATTATGGCCTCTAATCATTCCCATGTGTGCTACATCGAATTTGTAGTACATTTTCGGTCGTCAAATATTCACCAGACTCGGTGGCCTTGTCACATATTAGCGGGCGGGCGGGATGGCATGACTCGGGCCCCCGCGAGCATCAGATGCGGCGCGCAACGTTTTACCGCCCCCTGAATATGTTTTCCCGCATTAATATCATCGCTGCCGCAATAATAACCGGGCAGGAATTCAGAGATGTATTAATGATGCGGATGCCCGCGCGCTGGTGTAGTAGACGTGCCTCGGAGGCAGGCAGGCAGGCGGGCGAGCTGCTGCAGCTGGCGGGAGCGGAGGGGCTCGGGAAGCCGAGGCCGCAGCACTCCACTCGCCATGTGGAACTGATGTCCCCTGATGGAGCCTGGCTTACACCAGTTGCTGGCTGGCTGAGCGTCTTATCTCTGCCATCTGGAGCGGGGAAAGGCAGGCTCCAGCTTCTGGCACTGCTAGCGCAATAAAGGTTATTAGAAGCAGAGGCAACAACGATCAGCCAGCGTCAAAAGCAAAAGCAGCACGGGTATCTGATGTGTATTGTATGCGGGCCTGTGCTCGAGCTAAATCCGCCCAGATAGAAGCCGGCGCTGGCAATACCATCGTCTGTCTGGAGCAAGTCGCTACAGCGCGGATGACAAGGCCGGAACACGCGGCTTAACGGGGCCAAATAAGCAGCAGTGCGGTGAGCAATACATCTCTCCCGGAATCTGGCCTCTCTGCTCCCCAGCAACCCCGCTCCACCATCAAAAAATACACTCATAATGCTCAATTATGAGCGGTGTTTATTTGCGGGGACCTTTGAATCGGTGATTCCTCGAGCCGCACTTTGTTAATGCGGCTCAGTTTATGCGCTCAGCTTCCGGGGAGCAGTTCTGGCAGATAATGAAGTTAGCCAGATGGCATTCCTCACACCGCGCTCATAACGTTATATTACTCAACACGGGCGAACACTTACGTCTCGGCCACGCGAATTTATTGAATTATCCGGGAGAAAAAGGGCGTATAATATCATTTACTTGGCTTTGATTGACGCTTTATCATACACACGAGTGGCGGTGGCCATTGTTGGTGTATCTCCGGGATTTAAGTCGTTCTTTGATGCGGCGGTAACGTCTCCTCTCCGAGGGTCGCGGGTGGAAGTGTGCTTGGGCGCTAATTTTACAGCCCGAACACCTAACGACTGCGGACCGCGGATCAATCTTTTACAAAGACGTATCAGGCCGAGCAATGAGGTGGGCGGGAGGTGAGCGCGTGTATACACCCGGCTATCTGTCACAATTACAGGGAC
>JAXGGS010753759.1:53521-72734 GCA_035585475.1 Armandia brevis
GTAAATTTGTGTCTAAATATAAGTGGTAATGGCTTAGATCTGTAGTCGTATGATTTATGTTTTACACATCCATAAATGGATACATACACGTAACCATGGTATCATTAAGATAATCATGTATAATTTAGCGGAGATTCACTCCTGATTATCATAAAGATTAAGGTTAACTGATCACGTAGTGAACGTTTCATCAATGATTATGGCAGTTTGGTTTATATGAAAGAAAGCAAATTCTACTGAGGTGGGCAACCGCCAGGCCGCAAACAAAAACAAATGCTGTCTTTGCAACTTTATTAAGCAGTTACGTCTACTGCCTCCATCTTCAGGCTTCCTTTCGCATCTATAAAATTGATTTAATTTCAACGACTTCTGTCTGATTAAACAATTTCCTGCCATAATTTACAATTCCCGAACTTTCGTATGTACCGCGTAGAACGATTTCCTTTCGCCTATATAATATGTACACACTGGGCATCGAAACCTCTGCCTCTGGTTTCGCATCTATGTCTGGACTTTCTGATTCAGGTATAAGTACCTACTATATTTCTATGTATATTAAGTATCTTTCGCATTATTTCCAACATGGCAGCGATTGTGACGCATGCATATAAAAAATCGTCCGCATCAATTACCGTTCCACAGTGAAAGAAGCCGATTATCTGTAATTGGAATCGATCACGAGCGAATTTTATTGAGCAAATGACTCGCGAGTTTTGCTAAGAATTAGGTTAGTGTGTCACATCGCAGCCAGTTGGTATCTTTGTTTTCGCGCACAATATCCAGTCACGTGTGTGATGCGGATATTCGTGTGCATTAATTTAAATCCGAGTCAAGTTAAGTTACAACGCCTGGACCTGAGTCCCGATGATCTGTTACGCTTGAATACTACTTTATCCTCCTACATTTTCAATGCTGACTGGTAGGTCTTTATCGTATCATTTTACAGTTCCTTTGTGACCAAACCGATTAACCAAACAACCGCCTCCGTAGCCAGAGTAAAAAGCCACATCTTTTTACCTCGCGTTTTTTTTACCGAGTTCTAGGTTGAATCTTCCTCGCGCGGGTCACGTTGACCGTCCTGTTTCGTACAGACCCCCGCTCTCTCTCTCGCTCTCATCACTTTAATCTCTCGCTGTTTATTTTCCACTTTGTAGATATTTACCACTACTTCTGCTCGATCTGTCAATATCAATGTGTCACAAGCCTGCTCCGCTCAGCCGCTGCTGATGCTGTGGCTGCATTTACTTGTAGACACACATGAATTCAGCTCCGCTCCTGTTCGCTCTACTCGCTATGTTAACTCATCACACGGCTAAGCTTCCGCACTAGTTCCCGATTCTTGTTTCAGAAACATCGTGCTATTAGTGTACTGTAGTTAAAACGCCTGTTGCATAAGACGGCCTTGCCTACCTGAATTTGTCTTTTCAGTTGAATTTGTTTTTGTTCACCTGGGGATGGCTTAGTGTTACACGTTTTTGCCACGTTCTAGACCTCGTATATCATTTTAATAACGTTCTAACAGCGTCGACGGTTTAGTCTTACAATTAGTGTCAAGATATTTTAAATATTTTAGCGGGGCTATTATCATGTACATTACGCCATTCCCAGCTCATATAAAAGAACTGCCATTTTACCAGCGTGCTTTGCCTTGTGTAGAGATTGATGAAACCAACAAACAAAAAAACACGATCGTTTTTAGTTATTACATATTCCTTATCCAGTTGATTGACTTAATAGCATGGTTATATATATATATTTACCTACTTGTTTGCCAACGTATTAAGGTACTCCTGGTGTATTGGCGTCTCCATTCACCCATATGCCTGGTTTTGGAACCACACTAACAGCCTATGGCGCCACAAGCCATGCGGGAGGTACGCCGCTTTACACTACAGAACACCAAACTAACCCCTATCCTGCTTCGCCGCTGTTAACCACCGGTAGTAAAACTTGCACTTTTTTGTTTTAATTAATTTATTGTGCTTAGATTTTTACCTTTATCGTTACCATCATAAATCACCGATTTATTGTTTATTTTGATAATTACATATCTAGTACGTAGGGTTGTTTGTGTTCACGATAGTCAAACGCTTGGAACCTACATGTACATAGTTACCGCTTAAGCGTCTTTCCTCCCCGCGAGTGGGGAGTGATGTATGTTAATGCTCGACTCCTCCGGCTTTGTTAAATGTCTCGTCAAAAATCACTCGTCACGTGTTTTGCCCATTATTGTCTCCTGTGTGTACGTGTGTGTTTCGCCACATATAGAATACCCGCGTTATGCAGACGACGCTTCCATGAGTACATTGTAGATTCCAAGCGTTTAGCATGTATCGATATAGTATTCAGCTCTTGTCTGGTGTTAAAAGGTAGGAGAGTCTTGTTTTGCGAGTAATCTTGTTAATCACAATGTGACAACAGTAGTAATGGTGTTTGGCAATTTGTGGTGGGCTTTCAGCTTTTGGGATGCATGCTTTGGTTGCTGCACAGAATGAAAAAAAACGTGCACCGTACGAATTCCCCCATCCCTCTAAATTGCTTCTTCCTCGATCAACCTATTAAGCAGTTTACTGCACGGTCTATCCAAATGTATCGCGTATGGGACTCAGGTGATGTTTGGTAATGAAATAAAAAGGAAATGTATTAGTCAGCAAATGAAAAGATTGCAAGGTCAGAGATTTTGTATATAAATAAGTTCAGTCTAACGACCGATGGTGCTCCCGGGCAACGCGAGGTAAAGATTTACATTTTAATTTACATGGCAACTACAAGCCGCACGTCTGAGTAAAAAAAACACTGCTAAATGTTAGCGGAAGAGCTCGAGTAAACCATGTGTTTGTTTGTCTTTCTTCTAGCTGGTCTAGGTGCTCTTCAAGGTAAGGCTTTTCTTGCAGTTACCGACTCGTCGTATTCTTACCGTCTTATGTAGTGTAATGTGTGTAGTAGATCTGTAGAGTTTCGATCTCCCTGCTTGTATACAACAACAACAACAGTAAAAACGCTCTCGGGTTACAAATTTCCTGGACGTGCGAGCACACCCACGTGTGCATGACTCCGTGCGAGACGAGCACACGAGTACCGCAGGTATTTCGCGTTCTGATTTTGAGCACTGGTGTGGTGACATTTTTCTCATTAAAGTAATAAGAACGCACGGGAAGAGATAATACAATCTTTAAGTATAATATACCAGGAAATTTGTGAGACACTCGCGTCGTCTGTCTATTAAAAAAAACTTTTGCATGAAAACTGCGTATGCAATATTACTCTCAAGTCTCATTTTAACATGGTGTGCCATCTTTCATATTACCATTTATTGGTATTTATTTGTATAAATTAAAGTTTTCCAAATTAAATTTACTCAAGCATACTCGAAATTCGATAGTAAAGTATCGAATCTTAGTAAGTAGGAACCGTAGATACATGAAACCACCGAAGTAAAAATAGGATAATAAATAGACTTAATCTAGTAGATGTAGTATATCGTTTAACATTCCTAGTAAGATGTTTTATTATATTGCATTCTCGAACCACTTTCTACCTCCAATTAGCAAACCCATCACTCCACTTGTATAAAACAAATCAAAAATTAAGAAGCAGACGTTTTGACTCGTGGAGCTGAACTTGACCCCAAGCGGCGTGAACGTTTTTTCAGTGACGTTTGGGGTTAAGTAGTGTAGAAATACGTGATGGGTTTGCCTCGTGTACCTACACCTGTGCATGGCTGTTGTGTTAACGAGGAGCACGTGCTCGCAGACAGGGATGCTCAACGTTTGTTGTATTTTGCAGCTGCTGTACCGTTTGGCCTTGCTGGGTTGCCAGCCACCGCTGCCATGGGCCACCACGGGCCCCACGGGCTCAGGCACATGGCCGGAGTACAGGGTCATCAATTACAGGGCTCTCAAATTGGCACCGTCCTTCTAGTATCCAACCTCAATGAGCAGGTGCGTCCCTTTCCTTCAATTTACATACCTTCACTTACGTAATGCATCATTCGAATATAATATTATCTCACGACAAGAGCAATTCCGTTTTAGATGAATTGTTGCCTGTATCAAATATCACAAGTTTAGCAAATACATATAACGCTTTGATGACTTCATGGCCTGTATTTGTTACAACAAAACACAATCACATCAGCCATGAATTCACCAACTGATAGCTATCGTAATGTTGCAGATGTTTCTTTGTATTTCGTATTTTGGTAATTCTGTCTAAACCAGTCATTCAAACTTGCATGAGTAGTAGTGTACATTCCTTACAGAGAACACTGCATATATATGATATAGTTATCTGCCAGTTTTTGTCAACCTCATTGTACATTCATGGGAATGTGTGTATTTTGTGGATAATTATTATTTTTATGGGAAATTGTGACCTAATGCTAGTAATTTATGTGTGAAGGAACAAATGTGAAAGTTGCATTATTCAGGATAGAGGTGCCCGAGCTAAAAAAATGAGTTAGAATTGAGCCCCGTACTATCAGTTTAGTCTGATCACTCTGTGCTTTATATTCTAGCTGTACACTTATAATTACTGTTACAGTATCTCCTGGCTTATTCTGAATGTAGAGAAGAATTCTTGCCTTGTTCTGAAACTCTATTCGAAAATCCGCCTTATCCATTGAACACATGCTGAACTAACATCGACATTCTTCCCTGGTGTCTTTATCAACCTCATTTTGCCGTCTACACTGAATAATGCTTCAACAAATTACTTGATTCATGATGAAAAAGGCAACAACTATTCTCATGTGAAATTTAAATGTGTTGATATTTTTATATAAGTATTTGTATATTGAGTAATCGTTTGTGAAATGCAGTTGGTCCAGTTTGAGTGTTACACCAATCATAGTAGTTGTGTCTGTTTAAGAGAACGTCTCTGTCAGTAATTACATGATGCAGTAACGAGCGTCTTGTGTATTAATTAATGGTGATTGTGGTTGTCATTTGCAGTAATAAGTAAATTATTATTTTGCACCCACGGAGAAGTAGATCAGTATTTTTCGGTGAATTCACATAAATAGTGCTTGAAGTGTTGACGTGTCCGTTGGTTGTCTATTAATTAATGGTATATCAAATATCATATCAGATTTATTTCATTGTAAAGTTCCCCGAGTAATTTGACGGGGGAGTATGTACACGCGTAATCGATACAAGATCAATAATGTAAAAGAATGTAATATGATGTAATGTAAGATTATAACCTCGTTGACACCTGTCTCGTACTGTAAAGTTACAACACAAGCAAAAACACAACCAAAACATGTATGAACACCTTCCATGTATATATATTGTAAATATAATTGTTACTGGAAGTCGTATAGGCACAACTACTGTGTTAATGGTGTACCCAAGCCTGAAATTCCCAATCCAATGTCAGCCATTGTTCAAACATATTACATATTAGATATTTACTGCTAATGTACGGTAGCTATTGATAACGAAGAGACTATGATGTCATGATCTCGTGATTTATTATGCTCATGATGATTTTTAATATCGATTGATTCACGCAATGATTTTGATTGCTGGTTTTTTCTTTTTTTCCCGTCCCATTCCATAACGCTGATGTTACATGTGGATTCTCTCGTCTCCATCGTTACGCTCGGACACTGTTTCTCTCTACCGCTCTGCTATAACCTGCTCTTCTGAACTATAGAAGGTCACGCCCGATGCTCTCTTTACCCTTTTTGGTACGTTTGTAAGCACTATTTATTTCATTTTCCTGTCTTTAGTGGGTAGATACAGTAAAGAAAGCAAAAAAAAGTAAAATATACTAGACTCCAGAATAATGCAATTTATTATTACATATCTTAGCCAGTGGCAGTAGCCTGTAATGTTTCTCATAAAATAATCGATTTCAATTCAACAAAGCATGTTTGCATATAAATGTAATATTTATAAGCTCTAGTTATCATGACATGTAAGATGCACTATGCCGGGTTTATTTTAATTTTTCGTTTATGATTATTTCTGCATGATAACGTTATGGAGATACATCGTTATATATGATAATTACAAGTAGATGCTGGACCCCCACGAGCTGTATATTACACCAGAGCTCCTCATTCGTACATGTATATCAACCCTCGCTACTGGTTGATGTATTTAGTCATTGTTATGAAGTAAATTTGTGTGCATGGTCATAACGTTCAGTGATCCATGTTTTGTGCTACACCCACATTACACATTTAGTTCTCGTGAAAGCTGTGGTTAGTTAAATATACCCAGTCGATACGCACATCTACCAAGTCCAGATTACCAGACAAAATCCGAGACAAACAAAAATTGAAAAAAAAAAAAAAAAAAGTTTTACCTTCAGTTATATTCGAACACAGTTTTGCAAGTTATGCACAGTTTGTTGCTTGACTTTGAATGCTAATCAAAGAATTGTATTAATCTGATTTGTCTATTGTTTTGTCGCATACAGGAGTGTATGGTGACGTGATTAGAGTGAAAATCATGTTTAACAAAAAGGATAACGCCTTGGTACAGTTTAATGATGCCGCGCAAGCGCAGTGTGGTAAGTTCGGATTGTTTTTTACCCTGACGATTGCGTCTCACTCGAGGCTGTCATTTATCAAGAGAGCACATTGATTATGTTATCATTCCACGAGACGTGTAAATACTCAACGTTGTTTGTTCGTCTCCTCTTTTTAGCCATGCAGCACATAGATAAGCTGAAGCTCTGGGCTAAGCAGCTGAAGATCGCCCCGTCTAAGCATTCTGTGGTCCAAATGCCCAAGGAGGGACAGCCCGATGCCGGTCTCACCAAAGATTACACCAACTCGCCCCTGCATCGGTTTAAGAAGCCCAACTCTAAGAACCATCACAATATTTTCCCACCTTCGGCCACACTCCATCTCTCTAACATTCCGTAAGTGTTTGTAATCGCGGCGCGAGAACGAGATGTTATTGTTCGGTTAGAGCGTCTCGAGTCGGGAATTCGGTTGATTAGCGACCATTGACTGTGATTACTTTTCTTCTCTCTTTGCAGACCCACTACTACAGAAGAACAGCTGAAAGAACTGTTTGAGGAGCATGGAAACGCAACAGCTTTCAAGTTTTTCCAGTAAGTGTAAAAACATTCATTTTACTCATCTAACGAGGGCATGTGCTCATCTTGTAGAACTCTTTTTATCAACGCTAAGCAAGGCTGTTTGTAAACTGTACTTTGTGTACGCTCTATCAAATATCCTTGTTTTAACTTACATTTGTTTGCTGTGAAAGCTCCTTAGCCTATGTCGTCTGGGAATCACAGATTTTAATATTTTCAATCACTTGTTTTTGTAGGAAAGACCGAAAAATGGCACTGATTCAGATGAGCACAATTGAGGAGGCGGTACATGCCTTAGTCGTAAGTGCCGCATGACTTATTTTACGTGTAGTAGAGCTAATTACCGAATGCAAATGACTAGTATTTGTCTGTGTTCAAAGTGTTTAACCCAATATTTGTAAATTAAAATCGGTTACGAATGCATGATGCTAATTTATGTGCATGCAAGTTTAGTGAAATCATCTGTAAAGTAAATTTATAGTATATGTGATTTAATTAACCAAGCTAGTTACAACAAGATAGAAAGTGTTTAATTTAAACCACATCGTTCTCATCATGTAAAATATGATTCAATGATTTGATTTTTACATGACTTGACCAATTCAGCTCGCCTTAACCTACATTTCCCTTGAATTTAGTTTAAATCTTGTAGTATGACTACAATTTCAAAAATAATTTCCGTCTTTAGCTACATTTCAAACTTAATTTCAAATGCCTCTTTACATTTTCCGAGGCCAATTTTCAGTGTTTCCATTTTCTATTTCAAAATATCTCCATTTCATCATTAAATTTAAGTTGCATAATCCATAGGACTATTAAGTTAAAAATCTTGCCTGCCTGTACATACTCCTAGTTAGAATTACTGACGATTAGTTTAATTGAATGTGAATAACATCTCGTATCGGTGTATTGGTGTTAGTAATAAGTGTCAGTATTTTAACCAATTGATATTTCAATTTCATGATATCGATTTATTATTTGGGTGTATATAGAGGTGCATTTATGCTTTTTATGTGTTGGCTCATAGGCATCTAGATTGGCAATGATCATAGATTTTAGATCAGCATATCAACACTGATTAGAGATGTTGAAAACAAATTCGAAATGATAAATTAATCAGTATCGTACCTGTATCTGGAAGAAAGATACGCAGTAGTATAAGTATAGCATCGAGCTTTCTTTTCCGTTTACTTTGCTCAGTCTGGCGCACTACACTTTTCCGCCGCCTGAACCTATGAGCCAGTACAAACTGATACGGCGGCTCGACCATGGGCCGCCGCTGACTATACTATATATTTGATCTGTCGCTTACCTGCCTGACCTTTTTCCTATGTTCCTTTCCTTTCTTTCTTTACAGGCCCTTCACAACTTTGAGCTGGGCGACTCAAGTCATCTGCGAGTTTCCTTCACCAAATCCGTCATCTAATCGACGCGATCCGTTTCCCCTTTTTCTCTCCTTCCAGGCCTTACACAATCACCAGCTGGCTGAGACGTCGCACCTGCGCGTGTCATTCTCCAAGTCTACAATCACACCAGGACAGTAATGCTCACATAGTCTGGTGACACACATTGTCTGTCTGATAAAGCTGCTACCAGCTGACTGACTATTACTGAAATATTATTATATCAGTATATAATGATATGATGAAATGAAAAACGTGTATATTTTCAATGTTAAACATTTGGTGGCCGCGATAACGCGAGCCATACAAGTGGGCCTTAGCAATGTCAATTTGAACTTGTTTTATTATAATCCTACATTGTTGTTAATTTTCAATATACTACATATAATAATTAATGATGATAATAATGCGTTTAGATGTGAAAACGTAGTGCATAGGCTGTTATATGTTGACAAGTTGCTGTAAAGTTGTTCATAAATCAAGTATCTAGTGGGTGGACTAGCAGTTACCATTGCACTGTGCAGGGCTGACCGGACCTTTCATTACTATTGCTACTAATTTTTTCACTATGTGCATTTGTTAGCGACATGCCATCATGACACAGGCATCATCCACCACATGTACAAAAAAAATAATGATTTCAGTTACGCACTTGTCATGAGTGAGGTGCTTCATTGGATGCCTCAAAAGTTGTTTGTAAGCACAGATGTATGTGCCATAGATGGGGTTTTGGTAAAATTTTGCGTGTGCACGATTAAAGATTTCCGGGCGGTGGTGCTCTGCTCACGTGAGACGCACGCACGCTTTACTCAGCCTTGGCCAGTGTTGTAAAGTCGCCGGAATAAAGTGTGTGAGCTCAGTCGCGCGGCCATGTGCGGACATAATAATAAGCACGTGGCCGCTTGTGGAACATCTTCACCACGCACGCACGTAGAGAGCACATGCTTCACCGAGTGTAGTCAGTCAGTCAGTCCTAGGGGCGGTGTGGTTTGAAAACTTTCTTCAGGGAGGCAATCAGTGCATCAAGTTAAGCTGTGATACATGGTCTTCACGGTCACAGTGCAATGCGAAAATTGCGATGAAAAGTTCACAATTAATTACCTATGATAATGATGATAATAATGATATTCCTGGCTATTCACACACGATTGTAGTCCTGTGCATGTACATGTGTCGGGCGGCGATTCTCAGCGTTCGTCCAAAGCTTATATAGAGTGAAGAGAAGCGAGAGCACGTGGTTCAGAACCCGGCGCTCCTGGTGATTGTATGAACACCCCAGACGTAATTAATAAAGCCGATATGTTATACATATGAAGTTGAGCACCTGTGGTACTTTGGTGTAGTAGAGATTTTTAAACTGGCTGCTGGCAGATAACGCGTCACGCAGTTGGATCACGCGCGTGTGTTTTGAATACTGATATTTAACTGTTAAAAAAGTCCCAGATTCATGATGTATTTCATGAGCGAATGAACACTTGATTCTCGATGGCAAGAAAGTTGACCAGATGAATGAACATCTAGCTGGCTGAGATCGCAGGCAGCTGAACAATTAATTAACTAAATGGAAATATTGAATTTCTCAGGGATGAGTGTTTGTACCTAGACGAGCACTACTGCTATACACGCCGTTTGCCTCCCTGACTGACAAGTCGTTCGTCTCTGCGTGTTGATTCAATTCATCCGATTCTTTCTGACTTTAGCGTCACTTTTAGGAGCCTAAACTCGATACTTAGTGCAATACCTACGACGATATGGCAGGGAAATCTTTGAGTATACACCCAGGTACCACAGGAAAAGGTTGTAAAATTCTGGATCCTTTGTTTCATATTTTGAGGGCAGTTGTTTTAGAAGCCATTTGCAATTCGGGTGTTCATTGTGTATTTGGGGCAAGATGTACCAGGTTTGGATATATATTTTTGCATTTTTTGATGTTATATGAAGATTTTAGAGTTATTTTGTTATATTTGCAACAAAACCATGTCAGTAGGCAGGAGAATGCATCTTTCTTCTCTCTTGATTAATTTCAGTAGCTCTCGTATATATCGGCAAATGCTTGAGAATGAATATTAGAATCATGTGCAGCATTCCAATGCATTTGGTTTCAAATTGCCCCTCTATGCACGTATGAATTCCGGTTATCAATCATGACTAATCATAAAGGTTTCAGAAGCCTTTACTTAATTTATGAATACACTGTTAGTGCACTTGAGCACGCGCACTGATCGCTATAAATCTGAATCGTGGCATTTTAAATACCGGTAGTCATTGAAGTAGTAATTTAAACTTCCAGTTGTGAATATTCTGGCTATTTACGTGAGGATGGAAATGTGATGTAGGGATGTTGATATATTCCTTAATTGAATCGGCCTTATCACCAACTAGTCTCAGGACAAATTACACGATGGAATCTTGTTTGTAGGGGAGTTAGAGAAAGAGAGAGAGAAATCAATCACATGTCTATGGGGAGGCAAATCAATTCTAACTAAGAAATCACACTTTGAATTCCACGGATGTTAATTTTCAGTGGGCAAATACTGCTGCGAATCATTGTGTTGATGCGGGAAGCTATCTGATTTCCTCCTTATTTTTTTCTTGTAAAACATGGTGATACTTTGATGAAAGTCTAAGGAGATACAGGGGTCATTCTAATCTAGATTTTTGAAGCTTTGATAAACCGCGCAGATTATTTTGTTTCTGAAAACATAACCATATTGTCTTATGTGGTAACTTATTCTATTGCTGTCTACCTGCTACATTTGTTTTTTAAACTTCAGAAGCCAAACTGCCTTATAAATGAATGATAGAATTATATATAAAGTTATATATATATATTATGTAATGTAAAATACGGGCGTGTGAGCCTGTACACGACCAGAGGTGGTATTGCTGCTCGCCAGCAAGACGACCCCCGGTGTTTTATGCTTTATATTCATATGTGGGGATAGCGAGATGCATGAGCTACTACCCCTGTGGGCCAACGTTGCAAATTAAGAATGTAACTCCTCTCACAGGATAAAACATATGGCTATAATTATTATGTATAGGGCCAGAAAATGTGATAGGGTTAACTGTTGTTAAAGTTCCTTAAAAGTAATGAAAGTTGAAGATAAACCAATGAAAGTGTCACATACGTTGTATTGGACGCTGAAACTAGTCGAGTCTGGATTGTGGTGGGCAAGGAGACTTCATATTTTACTTGTGAACAGGGTCCAAATCTTATTAATTAATAACTTAAAACCTTATCTACAGGGCTTAGTGTCTTGTATGGAGTTTTGTTTCGCACTTCTACTGGAAAGGAAACAAGCATTTGCTTCACTGATATGGATTTATGGTAGTGCAACTTTGTTTATATATTGTCTTGCAGTTTGTATCTTATTGTAGGGTTTGCTTGCTTAGGCTAAGCGCAATGCTATGCCGCATTATGCTATTACTATTCATACTTGTGTAATTCTTTATTGAATGTGTGGACTTAATGTGACCTTAGATGTGGGATTACCCGATGTCCATGTAAAAAATGGAGTGGCCGAGAAATCGGTCGCGCCAGGACAAAACATTGACCATGTCATGTTTCACTGATTAATTTTTGGAAACTTCTCTATGTGTATTTAATTATTGATTATAAATTTAATGTTATGATTATGGAACTGTGATCGGAACAACCCGCATCTTACATAGATGGTTTCAGTTGTTAGTCATCTCCAGTCCATACCCCCCCACTTGTTTATTTCAGGAGCCGCCTTACCCCCTTCACGTCAAGCCTACGTCACGACGTCCCCCGTTGCGTCGTGATGACGTAGCCTAGTGCGTGTACCAATCATGACTCGTAGTAATTATCCTGTGTGATATTCATGTAGCTTTCGGCTATAGTAAAACATTAGATCTGACACATGTAAGTTGTGTTCATTATGCAGCGCTGTATACTCATGAAGCCAGCACCCTGTTTAAGATGCACGTGACTTGGGCTCAACTCGTCACGTGACCGTCGGTGAGATTATCGTGCTGAGAGATTGTTAATAACGTGACCCGATAGATAGAATTCCTAGCATCGTGATGAAGTATTACTTAATTGAGAGACGTGGGCTGGCGGCGGAGATGGCAGGGCGGTTCCTAGGTTTGCACAGTCCAAGTTTTCAATTCTATGTACCATAAACAGTGTATTTCTTTATCCCTCTCATGGCAAACACCCGTGTATGTATCAAAACAAAGATCTGAGCCTGCTCGGCATTGCAAGTCGCTGCAGGTGTATAATGTGCCTACAAAACGGGAACAAACTTAAATTTTGTAGCTTTTTTACCAAGAATTTACTCGATTTTTTATTTATTGAAGAAATGTACGGTCTTTTTTGAAGGCTGTCAAGAATTCTGTAAAACAAAGCTACAAAATGTTAATAAAATTATGGTTACATCAAAGTCGACTACTGATTTCCACGGACGAATTAAACACACACTAAAAATTGTTGAGATCACCATGTACTAATCACGTGCAGTGAACTGACGTTGAATTTTTAATCCCGCTCCACGGACATGTGGTGTACAATAAATATGTTATTAAACTTGTACAAAATGTAGCTTCGGGTCACTATTAGAGGTTTCAGTACTATATTGGTATATAATCTATATTACTACTACTAGTGGTGGTGCATTGTATTTTTGCGTATAATATATATAAGTAATAATGAGTGTGAGCTAGTGGGACAATTCCTTATTTTCGTAACAACTTTGGATATAAGATTGGGTTTGTATGTATTGTACTGTAATTATCCTAAGCTTTTTTCTACTACATGCTACTATTTTCAGTATAAGACTCTCCTGTGACTATACTATATCGCTTTAGCCTCCCCATAATTAATTAAATGATACCAAAACTGACGGCTTCAACAAATCTAACGTTCTGCCAGAACTTGATATCTTATAATATGTGTCTTATTGTTGATATTGACAGTAGCCTATCAAGCTAGAGTCTCCATTCTACCTAATGTTTTCTTTGCACATCTCGTTATATTAGTGTAGTAACCACTCGCACTCCTTCATTTTTTGGTTGGACTTTGTGTACGTAGCCTTTTTCATTCACTCTCATGATTATTATGTAGTCTGAAACAGATATCTTTTCATTTATAATTACTAATAAGAATGTATCATATTCTACTGTATTTGACTATTAAAAATGTCTGTATGATGAAACTCTCTGTGTCTCTTTGCCTCTGTGTATTCTTACTTGTCGCTTCACTCTATTATAATCTGTGGTATATTCATTCATACATCCAATTCTCCCACTCTGGCCTATATGACTCAAGCTTCTGACGCATGGTGCTCTTAAACAACCTCTCTCAGTTAGCTTCTCTGTGCTTAAAATCATTGCCACGCGTACACACACTATATTATATATACATATACATGTCTACGTGTCCATGGCATCTTTATTATTGTTTTCATTATTTTGTTTTTGCTCAAATACTCGAGATCTGTTTAAACTCTACTCGCTGTCAATACTCTAATGTGGTGATTGTCAGTGCAAGCCATACTTGTCTCGTCAAAATCTCTCGCACTTCTTCAGACATTTGCTAAGTTTTCGTATCCCGCTTGCTCTTCTTCCAAATTCCAGATTCGAACTCAAATATTTTCGTCCCTTTTGAGAAACCCGCTTATTCGTTTGCTTAACTCTAGACGAGTGCATTATAAAGGTGATGGTTTGTAAGAGAAAAGGCAATTGTTGCCCGTATCTATGCATTATAACGTTCCTTAAAAGAGAACAACACTGTCCAGTAGAACTTGGGAGAATATATTAAGAATAAACTTGGATACCGTAAATATTAAGTCACTGATGTAATCGACGAGCAGAATTTTGGGTAACACATTTTATTAGCTCACAGATGCAAGTTCACAGACATTCATGTGGATGTTGCCATGATAAGATCGAACAAACACTTTGCTGCAGACATTTCACCGAGCTCATACATATCTGCGTAAAACTAGTAGACAAAACCACAGCTAGCTGGCCCCTATCTCCTCGAAAAAATCAACGTGCTGATACTTGAGTACCTGTAGGTAAAGAGAAGCTAGGTAAACAGGTGGAGCAGACGATTAGCTCCATGTAAACAAATTAAGAGTAATCGGAACAGAGATAGCGCCGTAGACCTAAACACTTCTCCCCATATGAGATGTATTTTTAGTTTCAATAAAAAATTGCAATGCTGTGATCAGAACGCGATCCAGGCACAGGGTGCTCAGCCCACCGGCCGCTTCTAATTTGCTAAAATACATATGGATATTTTGAGTCTGTTCGCTAGTTGGCGTGTAATTTTTACTATTCTCAAACTGTAACAGCGTATGGAAAGCGGGACCGTACCTCATTTCCCCAGCTCGTCCAACCCCTCAGTAAGTTACGAGCAAATAATTCTAAGTATCGAGCATCCGAAGAAGTAAAGTTTTTCAGTATGTCTAGGTAGTAAAGAAAACATAATTGCACAATTAATCTCAATGGGGTCACTCCTTTTAAAACTATAGTAATAACATAAAAAATGAATATTCTGCTGAGTAGCTCAGCATAGGTGTGAGTAGTACGCTGGCTACCTGTTAAAGGCGGTTTCCTAGAGTGTATACTGCAAGGCACAGATATAATAGTTTGTTCTAGTGGTATATCTAGTTGAGGTGGATCACCCAAGTCTGGTTGAGTAAATTGCCCGACCAGCACAACTTCGTATGGCTTCTTGTGCTCAGAATTAATATCATATACCATCTCTCCATATTTCGTCACCTTTAACAAAGGGAACATGTATTCAGTTAATTAAACGCGGTCAAACAAAGAGCATCAATATGGGTTGTTATACGTTTGTATCACTGACCTTTAACCAAAACCACTGAGTAATAAATTTAATATTCCACTTGGGAAACATTTCCTCCTTAACAAATATATGCTCTTTCTGCTTGTTGGTTACCCAGACGAAGATTAGACACCCATGGCGTGCTAATCTCGGAACAGGTAAGTCAAGGAAGTCACTGTTCCTCATCATATAGTAGCTAGGAATAAATCATTGTCATCATTATCACATTAGTAAAAAACACGCATACAAGTAAAAGTAAAAATAAACACACAAAAACTACTTTATTTTGTGGTATTACCTCTTAAGTCTTTTAGCTGACTTGTTTTCCCATGGCGGATCAATTACTATTACATCATACTTGGTCTCATCTGTAAAGGAATAAACCAGTTAAACTTCAATCAAGAATGGTAATTACAATAAGAGACCATAGACTAGCCCTAGATCCGATACAGCAAACCATGTATATAATGTAGGTAAGGGGGACAAGCAAGAAAACGGGTTGTTGGCCTAAAGAGCTGCCATGTTTTCCCATGAGTTTCCTTCAATAATGCTTTATAAAGAACAATAAAAAGACAGACCCCGCCGTATATGGAATGTGTTTTGTGTCTACTGTAGTTTACAAATGCCGCAATAGACTCACCTGTGGTTAGTTTATCCAATAAAGAGATATCTGATAAAATAAAATGACTCCTAGCGGGTAACAAATACGTTTCATTTAGATGCGTAAAGTGAGCACAAACTTCCTTTCCGTTTCCTCCCACCAATGATCCATGCACCAAATCTGAAAGAGGAGTTTTAAAATTGAGGAAATGCTAAACCGGCGTTGTTATTGCAATGTACTATTGTGTTGATATGTAAACAAAGCATATACATGTACCATCATTGCCGGAGATGTTCAAGGGGTTACAAAATTCGCTGAGCTTGGACCCTGAGCCGAGAGTTCTCGCAGCTTCTCTGGCTTCTAAATTGTTATCCTGTATTGATTCTCTGAACAAATCCATAAATATTCCAAAGTATTTAGCAGCACACACAAATTCCTGATGGGCCTTTTCTATTATTTCTCTTACCTTAACGAAAAACAGCAAAACATAAACAAAAATATCAGCTAATAAATAAAAGCGCAAAATACAGTCTAGATTTGACAAGGAAACCTCAGAGTTTAAAGTGTCTGTTACTCACCTGAGAATCATATGCAAGGGCAGACAATTCCCCTTCATTGTAGCTGCTCTTCCTTTTTCTCTGCAGTATGGAAATCAAGCAATTGAAAGTCTAAGAGAAATACACTAGAGAATAAATGATTCATGTACTACAGATGTATTTGATATCTGCCATGGATATTGAATGATGTACCTTTCTTATTCGTTTATTTCCAATTAAAGCTTTTTCTCCCGTTTCTCCTCCTGCGTGGGATGCAGCTTTCCTTAATTTGACTGCTTCAAATTCAGAATCCATCATGAATTTGTTTATAATGTTGAATAAGTCTGGAAGGGCTGTATACATTTTCCTGGAATCTACATTGGTATCAACCACGACGGTTTCAACATCACTATTTATAAATTTCTGATGATCGAGAATCCATCCGGTTCCAGTTTTCTCATAAACAATAGACATAGTCAGTAAGGTTGGCAACATATCTGAAATGAAATAAAGTAGCAGTAAGATACCAGTGCTAGATGGGAATGTAGGCGTTTGACAGCCTGTCTATGTTGCGTAGCCTATAGGCTATTGTACATCACTGTGTACATGCACATGTATTAGACTTGCACATTTTCGGTGCACACAAAGAGGAAGGGTTTCTAGGAAATTTTCCGAAAAAGTAAGAATTAATAACTTAGGAGCGGGACCTACATTCGTTTCTTTCCTGATGATGTATACATTGACCGTGGATGAACCTCTGACAAGCCTTGTGGACCCTTAAACATAGAGGGTTTCCAAACAGTGTTTTACGCGCCAAGTAGCCATGTGCTTCTGTTTACGGAAATCGAAAACCGGAAACGGAAATCATTGCTGTCAATGTAAATATAAACAAACTAAAAAGCACATGTCTGCTGAAGACACTTCAAAAGTGGGAGGGTAAGCTCAAATCTACCTCAAGTCCCAATTCTACTGAAGGCGTGCTGGTATCAAAGACAGGCAAGTGAACTGAGTGTCATGAAGACAGCTTAACCAGTTATCTCGTACAATTTCTGATAGGTATCCACTGGTAAAATTCAAGTACAATTGCATCAGAATCAGTCATACAGGCTCCCTTCAGGCTACGATAGTTGGATTTCAACAGCTTGCATACGTCATAGGCCTCAAACACGTGTTTTTGCGTCAATAAGATTAGCAGGCCATCAAACTCAATATATTAATAGAAACAAATCGGGAATGGAGCTACTGGATAACGTCTTTAAACATTACTCCCTGCGTGCTACACATACTCCTGAGCAATTGAATGACAGGAAAACTCACTGGGCCAAGGTTATTGAGACACGTTATGGAGAGGACCAGAGACATTACCATACGACGGAGCACATAGAGGACATGGCTCAACTGTGGCAAGATTACAAAGCGAATTTAAGACAGCCAGAATTAGTGGCGGTGGCGATTCTCTTTCACGAGTCAGTAGTGTACTTTATATTTTTAGACTCTTATTATTGTAATTATGCCATCTTTAGCATTCGATTCCTTTCTCCCTTTCAGTGCCATATATTACCCTAAGGCTGGGGATAATGAAGAAAAGAGTGAAGAACTATTTCAAGAATTTGCGCGAGACATACAATTGCCGGTAAGTTTAATACAGTGACACTTTTATATCGATACCACCTCGTTTACTTGTATCTAATCAAGCGTCATCTTGACAAGTTTTGCTTTCATATTAATACTTTGTTCTATTGAATAGGATGATGAGACAGCAAAGGTTTCTGATTGGATTATCGCCACAAAGAAACATAGAACAGAAGCTCACATGAACGCCGCTCCCGGGTGTGATGACATTCATTATTTTCTAGATTTCGACATGGCGATTTTAGGGAGAGAATCACAGGGTAAGAAACAGAACCAACTTGACAATTTAACCAATCACCTTTACTGTGGATACCACTTGAGCTATGTACTCTGTGTGATATGTCGCTTATGCTATTTCAGGCTATGTTGAGTATGCCAGACAAATTCGACAAGAATACATTCATATACCTGATGCTGATTTCACCAAAGGCCGAGCTCAGGTGAGTACATATTGAAGGATAGCTGGCAATCAAATAATCTACTGTCGTTGAATAATACAATCAATCCACATATTAACATGTTTAATAGACTTTATTTTTCTTCTTAGGTTCTTACAGACTTCCTGAAAATTCCTTTTATTTACGCAACGGCGGAGTTTCGAGATAAATTGGAAGAAACCGCACGAGATAACATTAGCAAAGAAATACGCTCACTGAATTCTGGCAGTTTTATCTAAACGTTATCTGTAATTTATTTGTTAGTATACTCATTTATTAACTGCGTCAGGATATATCTCAGGTCATCTAAGCATACCGTCACTATTCCGAATAAGGTTCTATTAATATATATTAATTGCAATATAAACTTGTAGTCGACGAGTAGAAACACTCCATGCTATCACTTGCAAAAAAACGATCGAGTATAATAAAATGTGCATACGTTCGTTGAATTCTTGTTTTGATTTATCACAGTTGAATATAAGATTTGAGTT
Organism: Armandia brevis; assembly: GCA_035585475.1. NCBI lineage: Eukaryota > Metazoa > Annelida > Polychaeta > Opheliidae > Armandia > Armandia brevis. Next base: position 72,501 of record JAXGGS010753759.1, read on the forward strand.
ATTTACACCATATCTGACATTTTTCTAGTCATCTGGTCCCGATTTTTACAAATCATAAACGTCTATTCGAAGTAAAGAGCATACACCTGTCCAACGGCGTAGATACTCGAGTTTTCAAAATATCCAGAAGCGTGATTATCCCAAGCCGTGTCCCAAACACAGCGACTCCCAAAACGTACGTCCTGGTCCTTCTTCTCACCGATGGTAACCATGCAAACGATCTTGTATCTGATC
>JAXGGS010753760.1:0-30362 GCA_035585475.1 Armandia brevis
TAATGAGCAAATAATGAGCAAATAATGAGCAAATAATGAGCAAATAATGAGCAAATAATGAGCAAATAATGAGCAAAAGAGGGGAAATAAGGAGCAAAATTGAGGGGAAATAACGAAAGAATTCGGGGAAACAATGATAAAATGAGTGAGAATAAATAAAAAAAATCACCCATGACAACGATCCATGCTATGTACAGCCTTGTATTTGTTTTCGACAACAACATTCAACAATATTTGGAACCATTCAGGCCCCTATGGAAGCCTCCCCTACCCTACACATTAACCAGAAACCTGTTCCTCGAAAGGAAAAAGCCATATTTAATATAACATATTAAAGGTGAAACGAAATTCTGCTTAGGTGAACTGAAGCTCAGTTTGCTTGTCACGGCGATTATGACAATGCGAAAAATAACTAATGGCTCTTACTCTTTCTATCTTATTTCAGATACTTTATTCGTGGAGACGTAAAAAAAGAGAGTTAAAAACTGTAAAAGAACGTAACAATGATAAAATGAGTGAGAATAAATAAAAAAAATCACCCATGACAACGATCCATGCTATGTACAGCCTTGTATTTGTTTTCGACAACAACATTCAACAATATTTGGAACCATTCAGGCCCCTATGGAAGCCTCCAAAACTTCAAAAACAGTAGGGGAAATTGGGGTATGGGAAAAAAAATTTGTCAAATGTGCATCAAATGCAATACACAGTGATCATCGGAATTAAATTATGATGCATCAAAAATATTATCAATATTATTGATGCATCAACATTATTATTGATGCATCAAACATATTATTGAAGCATCAAAAAGATATTATTGACGGTCTTAAACTGTCAATAAAACCATAAATATGAAGTTAAAAACGTAAATATGAAGGCAAAAACATAAATATTATTGCAATATTTACGTTTTTGAGCTTCGAACACTTTGTGTGGAATGTGCAATATATGAATTATTAAGTCATATTTGCACTGTAAGATTGCTCGTAAAATGACCAAATATTGCTATTCCTGAATTAGAATGTTTTTTCTAATACCTTAGACTATGTTTTTTTAATATCACTTCCTGTTTCGATGAACCGAGGATTTTCTGGTTAATATAAAGATGTGCACTGTCGAATACTTAAACGTGCCCCTGCTTGCGACCAAGTAGTCAATGCTAGTAGTACGTTGGGCAAGTAGCGCTCCGATGATCTTTTCGCCAGGGGACGCAATTGAGAAGTGTGAATTTATTAAAGCCCCGGATAAGGAACTTGTGCGAGAAACCTAACGAAACTTCATTTTTTCATATTCACTCGTCTCTATAATGCCTAAGAAGCGCGTACATTAAAGGTAACTATACTAAGCATCTCTTTTACTTATTTATCAGGCATTGTTTGATTTAGCTGCTAGAAAAGGAACTTCTATTTTACTCATAGGGCGATAATATACGTTAATCTTTGATTAGGGCAATCTAACTTCAACCTAAACCTAAATGTTAGTACGGATAAATTAACAAATGGTTAATTGCCTCCAACATCTCCACAATGCTCGCTTGCCACCTAATCGTTTTATTTACGCATACATTAAATTACACAATTACATATCGGAGTTCTTCTTTGCCCTGAACAGCGTAAAACTCGACTGTGTTCAAGTCGTTCCTCGTTAGTTTTAAACACTGATTATACAGTGATTTTTATGCATAAGTTGCTTATATCGGACCACTGTGTCCGGACTTCTTGAATTGGATAGTTTGAAAGTTGATTTTGATATAGATGAATGGTTCAAATTTTTATTTGTCAAACAGTTATTGTAGTGTCTGATCCGACGGGGAGAGGTTTTTTTACGCCTTTTAAAAAAAATGATTGATCAATAAAACCTTTACCGTGAAAGGGTAGATCAGTAAATGATGAGCACTCTCATGCTGCTAATCATCATTTCCTTGGGGTTTCCTTTGAGTTAGACGTTCCGTTAAGATAGGGTCGTCGAGTATGTTTTGACTTCATTCAAGTTCATTGCTTACCATTCACGAATGGACGAATACTATGTTAAAGCGAAAGTGACAAGACTTCTAGCATATCCGTGTTACGACAAGGCAGTGTCTATACCAAATCCCGCTTTAAGCATTAAACAAGGACAATCGAAATGAAAGCCTTAGTCTTAGTTAATAATTTATTCCAAGGCAATAAGATGAAAATTTGATTAGAAATCAGCTGTTAGAAATGTAACTACATGTATATGTGTGTGCACTCACTTTCCCCAGTCAGTTTAATTACATCGATCAATCAATCTGAATCATGCAAATTGACATGTTACAACGTTGCTCACATTCACCTTTGGGAGTGCGCTCCAACTGATTTCTTTTGAACTAATAAACAAACAAAAAATCTGCCGCACCACCTTATTTAATCCGTTACCAATGCCTGCTGCACCCAAATAATGGTTCCACCAATTACCAAAACTTCATGCATGCCTCATGGGTGACCCTGGTCAAATTAAGAATACACATGCTGCTTCGCCCCTCTTTAGTTTGACTTAATGCTGAGAATCATTTTGGTTGGCCAACTGTATGTTTTATACCGGTACATATTTAAGACTGAGCTTTAGGTTCGGTTCAACGGATCTTCGGCTGTCGTACTTACCAATGAACCCATCCATGGGAACATCAGCAGAACTCTCCCTAAAATTCTGGCGATTTCTGCTGTTTTGGTACACCGTATATAGTACACATGCGGTACGCTGTCTCGGCCTTGGAGTCAATGGAGTTCTGCCAAATTCGGTTTTGCCAAAGGTTTTGTCTTATTATATTATGCATTATAAACTTGTTTAAAGACTGGCCTTGAATGTAGATCTGAACTGAAAACTTTTACTTGAAAACAAATGTCCCTGCCATAATTATTTTATAATAGATAGTGTACATGCCAGTCTCGTGTTTTCACAGTTTAGTGCACCTATTCCATGTTAAAAAATAATTATCCATGCAAGCACTTAAGTATAGAAACAAGTAAATGGGGTTAACTCTATAGAGAGAACCACATTTATGCTCTGTTTGGCATATGGATCTAGGCCTCATCTCCGCAACCTGCATGGGAGCTCCAAGATAAAAGAAAATTGTGTACTATTGAATTGGCTCCTCTGGATGAATATAAGAACTGCTAACATCAGGGTGCATCTGATTTTATAAACAAGGCAAGAATATTTAATTGTTAAGGTTTCGATTACTCTATACAAATTCTGTGTCGAAGTAAGTCGTGTGATGCTAAGGACAACATAGTGATATGTGTCAGGTACATTGGTGACATGTGTTCTATTTGAGGTTAATAACTGTTTTTCCAAAACTCGCACCCAGGTGAGGTAATATATATTGGTTTTTGTATCTCATCGAGTTTGTATCTCATCGAGTATGGGCAATAACATGAACACTTTGTCATGTGATATTGATGATAGACACTCAACAGGTCACGTATATGAATCCCAACATTATACGGAAGTGTCTGTGCAGACGACCTTGTCGTCGATATGGACAGATATTCTGTGTATCTCTCATCATATTACTGGTGCAGAATTGTGAACAAAATGTGTCAGGATCATATATTCAAGATATCAAGATGACCACGAATAAAGTGCGCTTACACGAAGGTTATGTTCACCATAGTCCCCCACCATGACCGTTATAATGGGTGAGGTTTGTACGTACAATGTTCATGTATTACAACGTGTACATCGACATGTAAAACGTACTTCAGTTCAGTAGATGATAAATTCATCGCGAAATTCGATATAATGTGGGTCTATCGTGTCCCCCAATGAAGTCGTTTTTATTATTCTCCATAACGTGGGTCAGTGTCGCCCATATGATTACATGGTGTCGATGATGGTGAACGATATAACGGGGTTTTCGTGGCTGGTACCCCCCCCCCCTCCCCCGCTACCGGTGTTGATCATCGACTGCACATACGATCACTTGCATGTGTACATGAAAACACATCTACTGAAATGTGCGTGGCATTTGCTTTGTAGTTTCCGTTTAGGAACTCAGTGAATTATATTGTTACATGATCGCCATCTATATTTTCACCAATAAAATATAAATTGTGTAAAACTTAGATTTTCAGTAAGGTTAAACCATTTGAAATTGGCCAGTTCAAATTGCCAATTAACCTACCTACTTTGAATAATCATGACGCATTCTAAATTAGTTTTCTTTTTCCTTACAGTAACAGGTGCTTGTTTGAGCAGTCTTTCACCGATCCGATGTCATGGTAGTGATTTAGTAATCGGTGATGGATAACAAGGTAGTTTTGTATAAGGCGCTCTCTGACTATATCCCAGAGGAGCCTGGCCAAAATGATATAGAAATCAAAACTGAAGATGTGTTAGAGGTAGACACAGACCAGGACAATCAGGTACGTGGTAACGCGGGTCTCATTATTCATACTTTTCTGACTGTCATAAATGCAAAATTACCTGGTCATTAATTCAACACATATATGTATATTTGAAAAGGTTGCGAGAAATATATAATCATATCTTTTGCAATGCGTCCACTGATGGTTCAACCAAGTGACAGCGTTTAATTTTGATACGTTTCAAAAGAGTCAAAGGTTTTAAAGTTAGAATATTTCTTGATACGTGTGCCTCGTAGTTTACCGGTAATCAGACTTTACTTGGTGGACTACTAGTATCCTTCAAAACAGTTCAAGGATCTTTCCTTTATCATTTTGCATTCTACAATTGTCAGTTTTCAATAGTAGAATTTTAGGGGTCTTTCTCGTCTTCAGTCCATTAATATCTATGTTGAAATGCCACGGTAGTATATGCATTTTCTCATTTTAGTCGTTCGGGAAATATTTGATACTGTCTTAAAACGGATCAGTCGAAGTGAAAAAAACCCATTATACTAGGGATAATTTATAAAGTCATGTTGTTAGGAATAAGATAAGGTTTCGTACATGCATAATTATATTCTTGCCTGGTCTGTCCTTCTCAATTAGAAAGTTACAGCCTATTCAGTTCAAGTTATGTTGTGAGATCTGTTAAAATCATCGCCTTGTTAGTGCCGCAAAATTTAATGAGATGGAGATATAATTTTAAAATCTACGTCGACTGTAAAGAGACTGTACATGCATCTATCACTTAATAAGAAATTTATTACTACCGGTAGGTGCAATTGTCCACGTGTATGTATACTGTTAGTGTTATTTTTAGGTCCGAGACCACCAAGGCTGGTTACATGGACGCAACAAACGTACTGCAAAGAGTGGTTACTTTCCTGGGAACTATGTGGAGGCGTTACCAGCTAAGTTAGAGGAGAGTTCGAGCAGCAGCAGCCTGAACTCTTGTGGAGATACAGATAGTGGCGCCCCTCCTCTCCCACCGAGAGCAGACCGCGTGGGGATACCGGTGTCTCGTACGAACACTAATCCAGACCTCCGGAACCGGGAAGTACCGAGTCCTTCTGGAGATGTGCCTGTGATCGCTTGTGGAAACGGCAGACTAGAAGAGACTGAGTGGTACTGGGGAGACACATCTAGGGAGGAAGTCAACGAGAAGCTCCGTGATACACCCGACGGTACTTTCCTGGTGCGTGATGCCTCCACTAAACAACATGGCGATTACACGCTGACGCTGCGTAAAGGCGGCAGTAACAAACTCATCAAAATATTTCACCGTGATGGAAAATATGGATTCGTGGAACCACTGGGCTTCAATTCAGTGGTAGAACTTATAAATTACTACAAACACCATTCCTTGGCTCACTACAACAAAACGCTTGACGTGACTCTAAAGTGTCCCGTGTCGAGATTCATGAAGGATGATGGACCTTTGATGCATGACATAACCCAGGTTAAACAAAAGCTCCTCGAGCATCACCGGGAGTACATAGAAAAAACGCAGCTATTTGATAAATTATATGAAGAGCATTCCCATGTCTCGCAGGAACTAAACCTAAAACATCAGGCTTTGGATGCCTTTAAAGAGACAGTTTTAGTCTTTGAAGATCAGCTGAAGATTCACGAGAGCTACCAGCGGCAGGCTGCTGCACACGAAGTGCAGAAACTTAATGAGAACTTCGAGCTGTTGCAGTCCCGGCTTCTCAGCATCAATGATAGCAAAGGTAACTTGGAGAAAGATCTCCAGAGACAAACTATGCAGAATCGGGAGTACGTGGCGGAGATGAATGCTTTAAAGCCTGAAATAAAACGGTTGTACAAGTTCCGTGAACAATATAAAAAGTTTTTGTCCGACAAGGGTATGACTCCACAGCAGATAGAGAAGCTACTGGAAGAGCCAGAGGAACAGGTGGAGATCAGAATACCACACGAGGACGAGAAAACATGGCGTCTGGACGTTGATCGTGTCACAGCCAACTCTCGTCTGACGGAACGTCCTGACGGCACGTTCCTTATCCGGCCTAGTCGTATCCAAGGTTCGTTCGCCCTGTCGATCGTCGCCAATGGTTCTATTAATCACTGTATTGTGGAAGAAAAGAGCACCGGCTTCGGGTTCGCCGAACCCTTTTACATCCACGAGTCATTGCTCAGCCTTGTGTTGCACTACAGGGAAACATCACTTATAGAACACAATGATATGTTGGACATTACACTGAAGTATCCAGTCAATGCACCAGGGACACCGATGGAAAATGGAGGGATATACCAGACTATGTCTCAATAACGGATATCGGTACATCGTAGCTTGCCTCAAGTTGCCTGTAAACATTGCTGCAATGTACTTAGGACTGCAGTCACCCTTACCTAAGTGCGTCGTACACGTCGGTCTGCCACGTACAATATACATATACTGTGGTGTTTCTAGTACGATATCATTATACAACATAAACATCAAGTAAAACGTTGATACAACGTTAACAACCCAATTTTGCTTCATAAACGGCCACAAATCGTGCTAAGAATAACCGGATGCATTATGTCAAGCCTTATTGCAGCGGGCATGGTTATTTATATTTATAAGAGTTTATATTGTACACGTTAATCATTTGTTATTACATTGGGACACAATTTCCATAATTAAGCGCGCAGTTAGCAGCAAATGCCATGTGTAAGGTACCAGTTATAGCGGTACCTTGTAGGGATACCTACCCTCACTCGATTTTTGATACTGTAGATTTATATGCTTAGAGACAATCATGCTGTGTTGGTTTTCATCGAAAAACGGACTGGAGCACCGTGAAATATTTCAAAACGTCAAGAAACAAGTTGAACTTCATTTTTGCATATTTATTATCATAGTTCCCTCGTGAAACTATAATGTAAAAAATTATACCATACCTACTGTGTTGTTCAACGCTGGGAAAGCCAAATTGAAGTAGTATAGCATATTTGCAAGATAGGCGCTACATCATTTCAGAGATGTTGGCACTTTAGTCTATCATACAGGATTCATTCTACTCTATACCTTACCTAAATAAGGAATAGCCGGCATTTTAATTATAGGTTTTTTTTTTACTGTTTTTAAGTTGTTAGGCAAACATGCAAAATGCCTAGAACTGTGCTTATGGGAAACATTCTGATAGCTTCGACATGATTTGAATCAAAATCCACTGCACATTGACTTATATACATGTATATGATATAAATACTATCACTCGAGTAATTTGTCGGGTACATTCTTATTCTAAAGATAGTATAAACCGTATCTTTGATTATGTATCCTGATCGTAGAAAAACATTTGGGATCCTTAGTGGATGTTACACATTCACGGACCTGTGGTGCGCAATTCACTTGAAAGTTAAGTAAGCATTGCCTACAAATAAGTGTGTCAAACGTGTTTGGATCAGTATGATACATAAGGGCGTGCTACTGAAATGTAGGAAGACACATGCGGAGGACTTTTAACAATTTGATGTGACCGGCAGGGTTTGATATGAATGAAAAGAGGAAATGGTTACGCATGTTGAAATCAATATTTGATTAATTCAACTAAGGACGTGAATTATGATTTTGCAACAGTGGACAGATTCCATAACTGACATACTTTTCATAACATCGGAAACCGATATTACCCGAGTATTGTTACAGACTTGCACGCGTCGATCTTACACACATTCTGCTGTAACTGTATCTTTGTACATCTACACTGTGCTAAAATAAACTTAATAATAAATATCATTACAAAAATGTTCCATCATATTTCTAGTCTACGATAACACACAGATTTATATAGACTATATTTATTCTCGGACACCGTACGTTATAACAGTAAGTACATATAAATGTATATTTCAAAGTATAACATCGAATGACAAGATTGGTATGAAACTTTGTCTAATCACTTGGGTGTAAGCCGGTGTAGACGCAGCTCGCTCTTTATCCCTATCCGACCGAATGGGCCCTCATTGGAATAATCTACGGTTTCTTTCAACTCCAAATGAAACTTGCCTGCCAGGATTGAACAAATCAATAAGTCCCTAAACATATCTCATGTTTTTTTAAAACAATATCCTGCTACTTTTACTAAGATAATAAATCGAACGTGAACAAAATCATCAACAAGTACAATACCAGAAAACAGATCATCAAGCTCCGATATGGAAATAAATCTTGGCGGTCCTGTGAACGTAATTATTTTAGGAATAAACGAATTTAGAATTGAACAAATTTCGATTATACATCGACGGCGGTCATGTTTTTTATTGTATAAATTGGCATCCCATTTACCTGGATATAATGAGGGATCGTACTCAAATGTTTCCACAAAGTAACGACAGTCTGCTTTTAGTAATCCTTTCTGTCCCATCAGTTCAGAATATCTTAAAAAGTAATAAGAGATAAATTCCAAAATTCTACACGTTTCTCGCCGTCAAATCCTTGTAAACTCGTAAAAATATAGGCCAATGTTAGATTTTATGCATTTTGATTATAATGGACACATACCTTTCACGGTCTTCAGGGAGAATGGCGACTAGTGATCCCCTGTCATATACAGCATCAAAGTCTCCCTCGATGTCACTTAAAGAGGGGTGCGTATATGTCCATTAATTCAACTTTTAAAAATAAATAGATTTTAAAGCTCCTATACAGTCTAGGAATATCAAATATTAAGAAAGTTCAACCAACCTGGTAAATAAGAAGAAATTTCCACAATACAACTTAATTTTCTCATCAACACTCTAAAAATAAATGGTAGGGTTTCTTAAACGGGCATTCAGAGTAATGTGAACCTCAGTCTCGCTAGCGTGTAAATGATAAGAAAACATCGTCGGAACCTACGCACAATGTTCCTGAATTCCATAAATGTGTGGAATGGAATTGGTAAACGCAACACCAATAGTACAAAATATTCACTTTTACCGCGCTAAAGGTCGGATAACAAAAATACTAAGACGCGCAATAATAAATGCCTACCTCAAACGCGTATTTCCTACACAAAAGCGAGACTGTGACCGTATACATGTATCGTAAATTTTAACCATCTGAGGTACTGGGTGTTATATAGGCGACACGTACCTGAAATAGTTTTCCTCCGGACCAGCCCTCAATGTCAGTTATCTCAACATAGTCTATTTCTTGCTCTAGAAAGAAATCTCGCAGGCCTTTTTCGGCCGCGTCTACTCCGACAACGGTGTATCCTAAGTCGGAAATCCTGAAATTATTGATTAAAAATAAATTTACGTACATATTGAATGTACAAATACTTGTATGAGCATACACATATCACACTTATTCTCTGGTGGCCTATTTATTGCTTAAGTAATACAAATTCATTGGAGTGATCAATTAAATCCATAACAGCATCATATCTAGAAGAATGTATAAGGTGCTTTACCAAAACAAGAGAGACTCCTTATGATTACAAAATAAGATTTTAAAAAGTATGTACAACACCAACCATTTCATGTCAATATTTTTTCCACATAGTGGGAAAAATATTTTCCCTTCTCCTTTACCGCCTGTAAACTCGTCGCGATATTTTTGGATGAATCTGGAAATTACAAATGTTTTCAGAATGATATATTTAAACTTCAGCCATATACGCCCTCCTTAGTAAATCAATTGATGTACATGTACAAATGATTGGTTGAAGATACCAAAGACCAGACGTTTTATATATTCATTATTTTATGAACCATGTATATTCTATAACAAATGTTCTATGCTAGAGATTCACGGTGAATAAACATGTTTATAAATTGAATTGAAAATTGGTAGGCATCATTATTGTCAGTAACCGCATCACTGGCAATGTTAAATACAAACTCTGTCGTTTAAACAATGCATTCTAATGTAAGTACAATACTTTTTTTAAACAATGACTCTGCACAGCAACCTCCTGAAGCAGGATTACATATTTCATACAAAAGGGTCCATTCATAGTATACTGCCGTGTGTCTTAACTGTCTTTCTAGAAAGTACATACATTGTATATCATGAACTTTAAACTGCCCACTTACGGATTATAGTCAGTTTTGTGGAATCCTATGTGTCCCTCGTCCCATCTGTTCACCCAGTAATCTACATTATTTCCGTCCATCTCAGATTCAATGTAAATGTCGATCACCTGTGCGCGAGTTAAGTGGAGATTATGGATATGCAGCTAAGATGGAGGGTGATTAAGAATTTCAGTGATAATAATTGCTATTGATCGTGATGCATACATGTACATGTATTGGCGTATACCGCACTTGACCTTTAAGTCTTGTGGATAGCATGTACCGGGTATCTATTTATTTCAGCGTTCATGATGTGCGGCATCCGTTTTCAAACACGGTGCTGCATGACTAGGAAACATTTCCAGCAAGGAAATGCATAATATAAGGCTAAATAAATATAAAAAATTCTCGTGCATTACACAATGTTTCTTAGGCCCAACCGCTAGGGAGTCCCCACCTCTACCATGTTTAGTTGTATAATATTGATTAAACTGCGATTTCTTTTATTAAATAAAGGGAGAATTTCAGAAAAGCTCTACCTTCTTTTGGTTGAGCTACATCCCACACCAACAAGGGCAAGGTAACATTAAAACACCCTCCCTCTAAATTATACATGAAAAATAAAAAAAAACTACCGGTATACACTGTGTTGTTAAAGCATTATACGGAAATGTATAACTTAACTATGTATGATTAAAACATGTCATACTTATGGTATCATTTACTGATACTGGAAAACAAACCGAGCCTCTGAATGATGCACAAATTGAGACAATCTATGCCACAAACTGTAAGAAGTGGCTTCCACAGTACTCATAGCAGGCGTCGAATTTGGGCGGGGAAGGGGTGCGGCTTATCTATAGATACAGAGCTAAAATCGGGATTTCGAGGGCAAAGTTTGGGGTGCGGATTATCTATGGGGGCGGCCTAAACACGATGATCTACGGTAAATATGAATCACGGTTTATCATCGGTCAAAACAAATTGCCTACATCAAATAATTAAGAAATCCTCGGAGACATTGTTTAAAGGAAAATATTACTCTTTGTTTTTTTGTGTGATTTAGAAAGTATTTAATGCATTTCGTACTATCCACATCCTGTGTCATGAAGTTTTATTGAACGTTAATTACATAAATATTTCTGCTTTACAATGAAGTGTAAACATTGAACTTCCTCGAATTACTTAAATAATGTTCTACCAATCCGATTTTTAAAAATACATACAGTCATGTAAATGTGACCTACGGTATATATACATGTATGTGCATGCAGAGAATATAAGTAGCAGTTCTGTAGTAGGTTAATCATTTCATATATTACCAGATTACCAGGATAACCTCTTTAGTACATCTACCAAGTCTTACCCATCCCATATACATACACAGTACATCGCCTAGTGAGGGGAGTCCACATACATGTAAGAAGTGGAACATTGCCTTTGCATAGAACACGAATGGACGAAATGGTCATGGAAAGTAAATTACCAGCCAAACTGTACAATATATATTTGAAAAGAACCAGCCTTTGTTGAGTATTTAAGTATTGAAACCGTGTAGAAAACTGCATTATTGTCATGAGTATTGCCCACACGACTGATATATACCGAGGTTTCCGGTACACTGTACGTCTTTTAAACGACATTGTATATATACAATCGAAAAATTAAAGAGATTCATCACTGGTATGCCAGAGAAAATGGAGTCGTTGAAAAGCACATTATGCTATGTTAACATCTGAAACACTCGCTTTTATAATCGATCAATCAGCACGGACGAGGGCATGCCGAAACTGACCAATACGTGTACATTGTACATGTAGTTGGTGATAAGTGCACGTGTACGTTATTATGCAGCATTGGGCATAGTTCGAACAATAAACAATGGTTTCAAGAAACGTTTTACAAGTATGATTACTCGGGCCAGCAGGGTATTATTTTTCAGAAGTCAGAAATTACATATCGGCACATAGATAGCGGCCTGTTAAAGTAGTACTGTAGTACCATATGTCATCTGATAAAATAAATAGATAACCTGGCGTACATATATGCGGATTCTGTTTATAACTAGCGGTATCTGGATGCACAAGAAGTCTAGTTTCATCGTTTGAACAGGTGGCAAGGCGCACAAGCGTATGAATAAAGTAAACTGGATAAACACAATATTAGATGTTAACTGAATTTTTAAGCGTCCTATGGCCATAACAATCAATGTTCCTTTCCAATAAACATGAAAAGCACCTGCACCGACACAAATTGAGCACATATTGACAATAAAGGGGACTATAATATTGATTCTGAGTATGGATCTTTCAGCGGGCATCACTTCCTGGCAATTGTACACAGCTAACTGCAAGAGCGAGTTGTTGGTACTAAATTTAAACACATTTCTTTATACCTAACACGTGTTATATAGATTATATTGATAATAAGGAAATGAGTTGCAGGTGGAGAGTTTAAGTAATTTTTAGGATTAATAAGCATTTGGCCGCATATGACAAGTGATTTTAAGTTACGAGGTACTGATGTGGACAATAACCAATACATGGACTATTCTATAATATTTCATAAGTAAATATTGTTTCCTCGTCTCTTGGACTTTCTTTTTTGTTGCAGATACATGCTCTTAGCGTACATATAATCAAAATCCATTTAATCATTTAAGACAAATAATAGACCAGAAACTAATGCGAGCTGTTTCATTGGACAGGTATGGCATGTGCTAATTTAAATCATGATTCCTTGATCTGGCATTAGACCCAGATGATTAGGTCATGACATAATACCTTTACATGTTGTTGACTCGGCAGGGTGAAGTCATAGTTCACAAATAAATGTATCCGTCAAAAACAATGAAATGTGCTTTAATCTTAATATGGAAGTATATATGCTTATATTTGCTCAACAATCGGTTCAACGTGAATGTTCATACCTATAAATTATACTCAACAAAACAGGGTGACCAATGCCATAACGAATATGCCACAACATAACAGTAACACTTGCTTGACGGATTTCCACCCATTTTCCTCTTTGAGTAAGTCTGGCACAACCGTTACCAGGGCGATGTATATAAAACCACCGGATGTAAACGGTAAGATCCAGGCTGTTGAATCTCCTGCTTTTTGGGCAGACTCAGCACACAATGCAGCTACTGCCCCTAAAAGCCCCCCAAAAGCTGTAATCAGTTGCGCTTTAGCAGCTCGCCATCGGTCAAAACCTGCGCGCAGTAATATTGCAAAGTCTCCAATTTCGTGGGGTATTTCGTGCAGGAGAATGGCTGCTGTGGTTATTAAGCCTGTCTTTGTGTCAACACAATAACTTCCAGCCACAGCCAGTCCATGTGTGAAATTATCAATAAAGTTGGCGAGTAAATTTAACCACCCGCTCGTTTTAATATGTTCTATACCATTAATCCTTTTCTGTAAATCTGTTTTGGTGTCATTAACACGAGCCTTTCCATTTGTGAATACCCCATTTGTGTGAGGATCTACAATCCCATTGCTGATGCTGTTTACAGAGGCGGGTTTGTTTCTTGAAGACCGCCGAAGTTTCGTCTCTCCTTCACATGAATGTCTTTCATATTCAGAGTCACATCCTGTTGATGTAGCCCCAGAGATTTGTTCTTGATGGTCTTCCTCAAGATTTTCATCGTGCACCTCGGGAAATATTTTTTCTATAATCAAGAAAGTCAACATTCCTAAAATGATCCAAAGTCCAACTTTGGTGTGGGCAGCATGATCATGTCCTTGGACGTGTGCCCAAGCTTCTGGCAAGAGATGAAGGAAAACATCTCCTAGGAGTCCACCTACGGCAAAACTCAAAAGCAAGTCGAGTTTATGGTGAGCAGCACCGCTCTGCAATGCCTTTCCGGCATCGAGAGGAATTATAAAAAGAGGCAATATTCCACTCAAACCAACAAGTATTGCAGACACAACAGCAAAAATCCACGTCTCGCGCGAATGACCTAAAAACATCCACTCTTCATTCGTCCCTTCCTCCGTGTGCCACTGAATGTCTTCATCGTGGCTATATTTATTTGTTTTCGCTCTAAGATTGGGTTTGGATTTTTTAGCTCTATGTATTTCTCCATCACATAATCCACTCATTAACGTCAGGCATATAGCCACTACAGAGACAGCCAACAGCCGTGGTCGGCCCATACTGTTAGCACTGTGATCGCTAGCTGCCACCGCTGAATATGGATCTCACAGGCATTAACCGCTATCAAACCCAACCAAACAGGTTCATTTCAAGCCTGGCTGCCTTCCAATTTGGGTCATGTATTCAAGGGCTAAAAGTTTGGACGATTCCACTTCTGCAAGTTGACGAGTTTCACGTAATCTAGAAGAGAATCCCTGTACTTTTCATAGTCTTTCACTCCAGAACAGTAAGGCAGGCAATAAACCTCAGCATCTTGTACATACGTTTCTACAATAAGAGCTCACAAACTATTCCGCTGGAATCTAAGAAAGTACAAAGTTGTGCTCCCACTGAAGAAATGGCAGATATATTGATGCGGATGTGACGTGGGTATGGCGACCTTCACCCTGTATTAAATCGCACACTTACGAGGTTTTAAATGACCCAATCCACAGTGATCGTGTAAAAAAGTGAGCTCTTTTTGGACCGCTGTGTTATCTTTGGGAAATAATTACCTAAATGTTACCGCATTTAACAAGCTTTGGCGCGGATAGTACCAATAATAGAGTTCTTACCTGGGAAGTGGATCCTTGCAGCCGACAAGAGTTGTAATACAAGTGGCGGCATCTACCGAACGGAAATTACATCAGTAGCAGGTGCTCGTCAGCTGTTTGTAAATACTGTCGCGCTGTACGTAAAATGAGGTAATTTTCTTCTTAGATTCTTTGAATGTATTTGTGTGCATGTAAATCGTTTATTTGTTATACCAAGACAGTCTCTAGCTTTGGTATTTAAGATTTGACCGGTCTTTATCAATGGAATTTCGATGGATTTTCGCTGATTGACTTCTCACGTGGGAAGGACTATTCACTCCATGCTCTAAAACCCCCTCACGATCGATGAGGCCGGGGTACCACTCGGGTTCCACCCTTTCCAAAACTACCATTTTCACGATTCGGGGTCAGAATACCCACTTTTATAGTAAAACGCGTTAACTACTCATAATACTTTAAAAAGTTCCCAAGCAAGTTGGCCCAATGTGACGAAATGTGACCATGTCTGACTATGAACACACGGTTTTATTAGCTCAAAGGAACTCTGACTCGTCGTACAGCCTCGTCAGAGATAGTGCCTTGTGCCGACAGTCAGATATAGTTACATAGGGCTAGGTTTTATCGAGTTTTCCTAGCAGGTTTCCCCATCTTTGATATGCCGAAGACTGTTTCATGAATGTATTATGATTCATTTAAGGTAACATGCCGGGAGCAACAGCTTGTGAAAATTCTCTGGACGACATTGAGGATATCGTCAGCACTGGTGATGTGACACCCAATGAACGATATGCATCCAGAAAGCAGGTCGTTCCCAAAGCGAAGATCAGGAGGAGAGGAGGTGGGGCCGCAGGGGGAGATGAACATGTCTCAGCAGACAGTATAATCCCAGGTAATGTATACATGAAACACTTGCACGTACATGTAAATATATATATATATATGATATATATGATATCCAACATTGCCTGTTTATATTGTATATGTACAATCCTAGAGCTAACATAGCCTCTACGAAACAAGGTTGCACAACATTTGGATCAATCAATTGGCATTTTAACCAAGTTATACCCTATGACAGGAACACAGAGAGTATATGTTAAGACATGGGGCTGCTCTCACAACAACTCAGATGGGGAGTATATGGCAGGGCAATTGGCTGCATATGGTTATCAGATTACTGAAGATAAACTGACAGCAGATCTGTGGTTGCTCAACAGTTGCACCGTCAAAGCTCCAGCTGAAGACCATTTCAGGTCAGATTCTATAATTATATCAATCGCTAATGGATAGCATATTGCAACATTGATAAACACTTCAAAGTTGAATTCATGCATGTCGCTCACAGGCACTCGCCTCAGAATATTCCTTCTTTATATTATGAACGTTATTAAATTGTTTCATGAAATATATACATGTACATGTGTGTGCTTATCGGTTTGAAGGAATGAGATCAAGAAGGGCAGGGACCTGGACAAATACATAGTAGTTGCAGGTTGTGTTCCCCAGGGCGCTCCAAAAAACGACTACATTCAGGTATGTTTACTGAACTCTCGACCAATTACATAAACCACGTTAACAACAGTGATTTCGTAATGTAACAATAATGAGGGATTTAAATCTGTCCAGGGTTTAAGCAGCATTGGTGTGCAACAGATAGATCGTGTGGTTGAAGTTGTAGAAGAAACACTGAAAGGTATACTTAAAGGCAAAATACATTAATGTTTTCAAAAGAAACAATTTGGCATGTAAAGCATGACATTGTAATGGAACATGCCCTTCTAAATGTCTAGATATTATGCCTTAAACCCCCTTCTTCATCTGACGCTGTTGTTCATGTTCTAGGTCACACCGTCAGATTGTATGGTCAGAAGAAGCAAGACGGGAAAAAACTTGGAGGAGCAGATCTCAGTTTACCAAAAATACGCAAGAATCCTCTCATAGAAATCATAGCCATAAACACCGGGTAATAGCATGTAGCAACTGTCCAATAGATCTATCGATTTAAAGTTGCTATATCTTTCTCAAAGCTTGAAGAAATTAAACTATGCATCAGATTGATCAGTGTTTACAATTAACAGATGTTTAAATCAATGCACATATTGCAAAACAAAGCATGCCCGAGGAGAGCTTGGTAGCTATTCCATAGAGGATATTGTCAATCGGGCGCAACAATCTTTCGAAGGTACATTTAACATTAAAATGTCAAAAATTTAAATATATCATGTGCTTATCAGATTGTGCAATCAACTGTTTCTTCCTTCTCAGAGGGTGTGGTAGAGATCTGGCTGACATCGGAGGACTTAGGCGCATATGGACATGACATAGGCGTCACATTACCGCAGTTGTTGTGGAATCTGGTGGAAACGATACCTGATGGGGCTATGATGCGGCTGGGAATGACAAATCCTCCATATATTTTAGAACATTTAGGGGTTAGATATGAGGACATAATCATGTCAGCCGAGCTTCTGTACTTTATACGGGTAGTCTATTTATCAAATGCCCTACAATATATGATTCCTTCTTTTAAATATACAGGAAATGGCGAAAGTACTAAATCACCCCCGTGTGTACTCATTTTTACACGTACCTGTACAGTCCGGGTCTGATAGTGTTCTCATGGATATGAAGAGAGAATACTGCCAGGCAGATTTTAGACAAGTTGTGGATGTCTTGAAAGCCGGGTAAGCTTATTTCTTGTCTCGAGTAACATTGGGCCATCACTTAAAACATGTATGTATTGTTGTTTGCTGATCATGCGTCTCTTGGGTTATCGTTATAATTTCAACTTTGGAAGTAGCGTGGGGCTTCGCACTAAAAAATCCGGTAACTTTGAGATATCATTACGGTAAGAGAGGATTTTAACATGGAGTAAATGTGTCCTCGAACCCGAAATATGTTAATGAACCACAGTACAAATAACGAGCTATTAGCAAGCTACTACCCAAGTTAACTTCACTTTAGCTTTTGAGAAGCACACCCAGCTCTGAATACACACCTAAGACATGTATTCGGGAGAGGACCGGCATGGCATGGCAGGTGTTACTTCGCAAATCAAGCGATTTTTTGACTAAATGCCGCGATCGATATTTTCATGTGCATCGAATCACCCACTCACGTACACGTAATATGTTGTCTTCCAGTGTACCAAATGTAACCATAGCAACTGATGTAATATGTGGATTTCCGACTGAAACAGACGAGGTAATTCCAGTTTATCATATCTAATTTCAGTAAAATACTCGAGTGCTCAAACATTAATATCTTACTCTCCACCCTACAGGATTTTGAGGATACTTTACAGCTAGTCAGAGATTATCATTTCCCTAGTCTGTTTATCAATCAATTCTTCCCAAGACCAGGCACTCCAGCTGCTAAGATGCAAAAGATTCCCGCTCAACAGGTAAATTCGTTATTCCTGAGAAACGTCAAAGTCATCCTTCTTGCTTATGTTAAGAATCAGTTTTTTATCCTTTTAGGTGAAGAAGAGAACTAAAATAATATCCGAATTATTTCAATCATACACCCCATACGACCACAAGGTTAGTGTTAATTAGCATTAAAATGTATATACAGTACGTTGGGAATCTATAAAAGACTTTGTAATGGTAACGCTTCCATCAATTAACGTTCTTATGTATTATCTAGATTGGCGAAAGGCAACATGTACTCGTCACAGAAGTTTCCCATGATAAAAATTATTTTGTAGCTCACAACAAATCTTATGATCAAGTAAGTATAAAGAGCGTTTTCGTTGAGAGTGAATGTTTCTTTTAAATGAAAGGTGTAGATGTAAATCTCTCCCGCAATTTTATTTGATGTGCACTTAATGTAATTATAGGTGTTAGTGCCAAAAGACAATAATTTATTGGGTAAAATGGTGGAAGTAGACATTGTGAAAGTAGGTAAACACTATCTAATGGGAGAATTGGTAACAGAGGGAGAGATAAAGCGCCCAGATAATGTCCCTCCGCCCCTAAAGAAAGGAGAAGTGTCTGGGGTCGAAAAAGAGGTAGGAGACGCTTTATCCTTTTAACAGATATGTTGACATTTAAATCCAGAATTTACCCGCAGAACAGTTCTAATCTACATGCATATTAATGTCCACGTTTGTTTACAGAGAGAAACAGATGAAGGACATCCCACATGGGTTTATTTAACGGCCGGAGCAGTAGCTGCGGCGCTTTTATTTAGATTACTCAAACATAGAATTTTCTAAGAATTGGCCTGTACTATTTTAAGTGGAATATGGTTATTTAATTTAAGGCTCAACTCCCCAAATGAACTTGGTAGTAATTATCAAACAGGAATACGTGTACTTTAATTGATACTCAAGATCCTAAAAAAAAGTGCTGCAATTAAACTATTACACAGAAAAAGGAAGATCTGAACGTTATTATTTCAAGTAACACTGTAACGGTTAAAATCGGAAAATTCAATTATCGGTAGTATACAGACATTGCCATGGAGACCCTTCTAACTACACATACTGACCATTTGATAGAAAATGGTACCATTGTGATTATACATAGATTCATGTAAAACCTTTTGATAATATGTAATAAAACGTGTTGGTATTTTACGTCCAATATCTTGGGTAGCGATATTGATTGTCCTTTACTGCTTTTCCTGACTGCTTTTCTCAAAGCAGCATGACATTTAGTGCAGAATAACAGCGTTCAGGTTTTAGGGTCAATTCTTTCTTATATTAGCCGTGAACACTCTCACTAAATCCCCGACCGCCTTTTAAGCAGTAAATTCTTTTTTACTGCCGTTGGTGATCTGCCACATGTCTACTCCTCGAGTCTCTTCGTGAACATAGTTTATGTTGGCATTTTGACGTGTTTTTTGTTGTCTACCTCTTAAGCTTTGAACTACTGTTTCTCCCGATATGACCAGAAGACCTAAAAATATACCCAAGCCCAGTAGATAAAACATTCCCTGAGTTTCCGCTATCGTCATCTGCACATATTCTGATGTCGCCTGCCACTGACACCCCTGAGAGCCGGTTATACCATACCACTTCCTTCTCCAGTGCTCAATCACTCCGGATTCTACCATCCGTAAAATTCTAAATCAAAACAATGATTTATTGATCACCGACTGCTGTATCATACGATTCATTCAGGAAAACATTTATATAAAAATTTCCTGACTAAAGAAAGCAATTTTGAAAACAAGGCATGAATATTAGTGGTCAATTCAATGTGCAACTTGAAGTACTTACTCGATAGAGAAAAGTCTGTTCAAAGAGCTATTCTTTTGCAATGCAAAGGCATTCATATTATTATAAAATGTAAATCTGGAACGCGAGAAATCACAATTTTGTCCAATTTCTTGAGCTCTTTTATTGACCGAAAATGTGTCAAAATATGGACCCCACAGAAGAAATGCATAATTGGGTTGTTTCAGCACCCGTTGATATCCTGTATATATGGAATCCTCTAGTTGCCTGTTAAAGAGACATACAATATATATAAGGATTAGTCTTTTTACTTTAACTAATTAGCTATCATATCATTTTCATATAGATAATGAAATACTGAACAGTTGCCCCCCGTAACTGATAATTTGTGAATAAGTTTTTCAGGTATATCACACACACAAAATTGGCCCTCAGAATTTCAAATAGTACAAATAATACCCCCGAGGCCACGGCCTAGGGGGGGGGGGTAAGGGGGGGTGCTAGGGATTGGACCGAGAAAAAATATAGTCCAATAGTGAAGATATTATTCCTTCAAAGATACGCCATGCATTGTGAAATGACGTATACGCGCCTATTGCAGTACGTCTTTTAAATTATATATGACCAGCTACCAATCCACCATGTTTTAATAGTGCCAATTGAGACCAACCTGTTAAGCACTGGCTCCACTTTATCGTACAACTTCTTGTAAATTCCTCCTGTCGCAGAACTCAATACCCCGTGGATAGCGGTTGACCTTTCATATCCAAATTCTACTTTGTTCAAATGAAAAGTAAGGCTGAATAAATCAAATTAAATGTTTTTCAGACGCGGCCGTCTGACCGCGAAACCCCCCGCAGATCGAAAACCCAAATAAAAGTTCTGAGGTCTAGTAAGATTTATGAATGGAAATGACGTCAGTATTTATGGTCATTGTATGGAATGGTCACGAGAAGCACCGCTGCGTCATCTCGGGCCGGCGACTCTTTTGTTGCCAACAACAGACTCACATTTAAACTCTATAAAATCCCCTTTTTCCATTAACATTGATTTTTTTTATTTCAGGTAGCGCATCCCTTACTCTATCACTATGATCGAATTAAATATGTTCAAAAGAGTTGACAACCAAGCTGCTGAGATTCAAACTTGTTAATATTTCATAACCCGCCCATAACTCAATCTTTAACTAAGCACATCGTACGCTCATTAATGGAAAAAAAAACATGAATAGTCTTGTTGCCTGGCTATCCTCTAGTGGTAACTGCGCAACCGTGCCCTCAACCACATGACAACCCTCAAATAATATTAATGGTCCCTAAAAAATGTATTAAACAAAAAATGCCGCCCATATCACTATTCTCCAATCTCAATAAAGCCTGAGAAACAGTATATCTTTTTAATTCAGTTTTACATAGTTCAATTTAAACGTAGTTAAAAAGATATTTTAAAATATTGTATATAATGAGTCAATCTCGATTCAAGTACTTACCAAGTCCCGAACTGTCTAGTTGCTCTAGAGTATCGATTGTTGTGAGTTTTGGAGCGGTCAGTGTAGCTATCAGATTACCATTATAAATGGATACAACGACCACAGCATATATCCACATACATGCAACAATAGATCGGGAGGGGATCGACTTCGGCTCAAATATTAAACCTTTAAAATTATCAATTAAACCACCAGTTATCAAAAAATAAATGCGTACATACAGCACTTGACGAGATAGATCCAGATATTCTTGATAAAATGACTGGAAGGTAAATTACTTTGTTGCACGACGCATCCCATAAATTGCCACAAATGTGTCCCGATGGACAAAGCTTTATTGCCACTTCGCCTAATCTTCTTTGTCTCGAACCAATCCAGCATCCACGAAAATAGGCCAGCACCTTACAGAGAAATGCCTGTATGTCACATGTTTCACGAAGTGATACATTTAAACTGCAGACACTGATCCGTCCCCCATGCCGGCCCCAGGGAACTCCAGGAAATGCTGCCCGCCAATAACTACTGGTCGGGGAAAAATCGATTACGTAACCTAATTAATCAGTTTTATAATACATATCCACCGACGTTCACTACATCTTTAGTAAGCACGCCCTATTCCACTAAATCAGTGACAACTGACAATACATATTTGTCACAGTAAGAAGTAAGATAGCCAACTGGTCCGTCTATGCATTTCGAGGCTCTTCCTCAGTTAGGTCACGTAATAGATTTGCCAAATAATCTCAGGCCTGCCGGCCGCACCTTTGCGTGACAGGACAAGGCTACTATAAGTCGCTTCATTTCCGGGTGGTCCGCCTCTGAAGCAGGATCACGGAGGCTACCTTCCGTTAAAACGTGACTGAGATAGCCCTTTACCCTGTTAATACGATCCAGCTATGGAATCTAATAATTGGCGGCAGAATGTTCACACGCACCGGAGATCAAGTGATCAGTTCCTGTTCTGTCTACTGATCTACAGGGTGCGAATAACTGATAGAAGATATCACGAACATTTATAGTTATGTTTAGTGTAATCAGCTACTGCTCATCCTTACCGACAGTTGCTGCAGCGAGTGTCGCCCAAACAGCTTCTGTGAAAGGGCCGAAGCAGACAAATGCCTGGTTGTCTTTGCGTGACGGAGCTTTCATCAGTACCACATATCCCGTGTGCAATAACGGATAGGTAAAATCAACCACAAGACTCCTCCCATATGTGATAAAAAATGTTGCCATCCCGACATCTACATCCTGAAATGTACCATTTAGTGTGACACATATTCAAGATTACCAAATAAACTCATCTCGACTGAAATGTATGGGCGCATGTTATACCTTTCTTTGAATTTGTCCTACCATTCCGTCATAGGAACCGTTACCAATGTCGGCTCCCCATCGTTTATCGGGTGATGGGATGATAAGAAAACTTAAGTTTTGGGAAAATAATAATGGACTATTAATCCTTATAAAAGATGTGTACTCAAAAAAATTGCCCACTTGTGTAAAAGTATCGGATCGATTAACTCTAAATTTCATGTTATGAAAAATATTTCTGTAACATCACGTACGTAAAATTCAGTATCTTCGAAAGTTCATCTAATAAATCAACACATAATCCCTGCCAATCTCCGTTTTCTGTTTGAAAGGCAAACGGTGGATGCTGGAATTGAATAATGATTCTATCGTTATGTTTAGTCCTCTGACGGTTATCATACGATGAAATATGGAGAATGAAGATCGAAGCTCGAAAATGGGTGCTTTTACGGTAAAATGAATATCTTACAGATATTGTCGTGACTTTCAAGAGCTTTCCATTTAAACCGTAGTTTTTGGTATTAGGGAAATATGTTGAATGATCCATATTTGCTCTATCACATACTGTCGAATTAAATAGATGTTTGATTTGTCCAAAATTTAGATTGTGCAATGTTACTGTTCCAAGTCTGGTACAGTCGGTTTGTCGCCGCTTCTGTAAAACGGCAATGGTAACATAAAACTGTGTTTCTTACTGATTATCTATATAACGGATATAAAACGAACCTTTTATTAATAATGACAATGTTTAACGCAGTAAGTTCATGTATATGTACTACCGCTGGCTCTATGAAAAGGAGCTAAAAGGTTATGCAGGTGATTATATAATAGATGGTAATCGGATTCAACTGATTCAAGGTGGAATGGCGTTAGGAAGGAGGATATATCCTTTCCCTATATCCCATTGTACCACCATTCTCTATAATACCTTATATTTTTCAGCTACTGCCTCCCATGCATGTTGTCTCTGGTTAGTTTCTCCCGGTGATTGTGAGAAACAAGTAACTGTTTCATTCCCCAAAAATCCTTTGGCTGCCATTCCGGCTATTACATATTCCAGTGTATCTCTGTCTTGCAGAACCTAATAAAAATTATCATATAGGTCAAGTTAGGATAGATATGTGTTGAATAATGTTAGTAAAAATTGTACAATTTACTCACCCATTCCTGAATATCTGTTGACGTAACAGAAGAGATAAATAGCACGTTGCTCCGGGATGGTAGTGAATTTTCTAAAGAATCAAATGCATTCACCTCAACATTCAACGCTATCCATCTCAAGTTTGTCAAAGATTCATGACATATAGCTCCCTGTTAAAGAAATTGTATCGATCGATCAACGATAAGTCGATGACAAAATGTCAGTCGATAGGTACACATCACAGGTTTGTATATTCATATATATGTGCGTGTCTTTCTATTTATGATTATATACCATTTGAAGGACCTTTACTGTGTTGTCATTGTCCAGCATGACCACAACTGCAACTGTCATTCTTGAAGGAGCATAACGACGCAACTGCCCTATTAAGTTAGTCGCAACCAGATCAGTGACGTCGATTCCAACGATATTTAATTCTTGTACAATGCACTGCTCCCGAAATTTGTCAAGAAGTTCTGCATCTGTAATTGGAAGTCAACCGATCGAATAAACCGACTTTTAAAACTATATTTTGCATAAGTCACACCACAACAAGGGATAGCGTTTAAAGTTTGATGTACTGAGAATCGTCCTACCTGTCTGTGAATTGTAAATAATGATAACACCTGGTATATCGAGAGATCGTAGAATATTGGTGAGAGCATGAACTTGGGCGTGTGTGGCATGAAATCCCACCGCTTGCGAGCAGGACGGACCTAAAGTGACTGAAGGAAGAGCTCCTTTGGACCAGGATTCACGCAGCAACTCTGTCACCTCACACGATGCTGCTGACACCAATAGAGGCGATCTGCCCAAGAAAGCCGTACAACCTGAAATATACATTTATCACTAATTTTGTCAGCTTTGTACTCCGTAATTAACAAATTGAATAAGGTAACTTGAGCGGATAGAGCAATAGGCTATCACTTTTTATTATAATAACAGCTTGGTTAAATGAGGGACTGGTCTGACTCAAAAACTGTAACCGTTTAAAGCCAGTGGTTAAACTTGGGGCTGGATTTAAACACAGATTAACCGGACTGGATTAACCAGGCTCCTTGTTTTAGAGGATGGGAACGATCTGAGTATAATCAGATGGTGAGAAACTCAACACGCTGAATCCTGATCAGTGCAAGTAGAGTATTGTAAACACTGTTCATTACGTAAGCATATTGACGTGAGCAGATTGTTGGTTGATTGATTATTCTATATGATATAACACTCCAAAACTATCCGAATAAACGGTAACCCACCTTTTCTGATCGCGTCCAGGGAATTTTTAGAATTAATCTTAATGGGGTACCAGGTAATATCTATAACTTTCCCATTGTACGTATTCACCTCTCTCGCATCCATGAAGTTTGGAATCACGTTTTCTGATAAACGCTTATTCGGATCAAACAGGATTCCTACCAAATACAAACAATGTTTGATGTAATGTCCATCTATTTTAAGCACGATAAAGCACAGTGTGACATATTGGCCGATTAGCGCCTGTTATGTTTATAGAATTAATAATCGAATGCTTTTGTTTACTCACCTAGATTAAAGCTGACTGAAGCATTCGTAATCTCCCAGATAACAACCAAAATAAGATAAATCACAAAGTCTTGTATCAGCTTCATGTCGTCAAATTTCAAAATGCTTTCCAAGATTAGCTCCGCGCATCATACAGGAAAATCAGTAAACTCCTGGGGTGTCAACAGCTTCTATGTGAAATTGGTGATAGTTGTGAATACAGCCAGCGCCGATGGCGAGTTCTAGGGACACTGTGTATAGGAGTGTTTGTCTGTTCGCCGGTGAGAAACGCGATGCGTGTGTGTCACCGGTGGTCAGATTCACGTGGCCAGGTGTTATCGACCCGCTAAATCACAACCACTGAATATAATATAAATCACGACAGTCACAGTTTCGGCAGAGAGATTAAAGTGACATTACCAGTTACCCAGGTACCAACCTAGTTAGGACATCTGGATTAATTAGGAAACCATATACATTTCCAACCACATTTTGCCCACTGTGTAAATTGTTCAGAGGCAGACATTTTGACCAATTTGAGATGAATGTTAGAAAATATTACCCCGATCTTAATCAGGAATAGCAGAGTCACATTAGGCCCTAATACTGCTTGATAGTTTTAGTTTGATAGTTATTATTGTTAAATGTATCAGTCCCCGGCTGTTTACACACATTCAAGGCTAAGTGTACAATGAAAAATATAAGAACTTAAATGAAAATATAAGAAAATATAGTAAGTGTTGATTATATATTTTATAATATTAGGCGCCTACGTTCTGAATAACTGTTTATGTAAGAGTACGGCCTTTTCTAGGAAATGCGAGATATTGTATAATGTTCGTGTGTCTTATGTAGTATAGAGTTCACGGAAGTCATCGAGGCGCGTTTCAGCTGTGCAAGTATAACTGAGGTCAGGTAGATAGTGCTGGGGTAGCGGACACACGAACACCAGGTGGTGCTCGTCCTGTACTTCCTCACAACAAAAACGCTTTCTGTCCTCGCGTTCTACTAGGGTAATATTCGTGACATAGTATGGGATGTGTAGTTATCATTGACACTGGCTACTCCTGCTGTGCATACATAATCTAATAGATTGATGGAGTTCTGGATGCATGGAAACATTGCGGCTGTGCATTGTTAGTCTATGATCCTATTGATGTGTGTCCTAGATAAACATTCATGCCGCCCCAGAAGGACAATACATCAATAGACTAAAGGCATCTTAATTTTTAACCTGGGTTACGTCGACTGTGGACCGGGATCGAGTGAGTCAACCCATAGTTGCACACTCAGCTCGAACAAAAGGGATCATGTTTGTACCTCTCAAAGAATTCATTGATCAACCTGATATCTCCACTAATATACCATCAATCCATATCATTTATTAAACAAATTACACCCAATTCATTTATTTTGATATGTATTTATTACCAGATATATGAATATGATTATAATCATTTACAGCTCATTTACAATAGCCAACCTATATATATTATTTCGACTAATACGTTTATCACAAAATATTGATTACGGTATCAATATTAACCCATGCTTCAAACATTGGAACGTCTGAGAAACAGATGAATAATTTTGGAGTTCTATATGCTTTTGATAAAATCAATTAATATCTTTTGCAATTGGCGCACTTGATAGTCAGCCTTTCAGAATGTAAAAGTTGATACTGATAAGCATAACGACATGAACGAAACATGTACATCGATATTGGTGCAAATGTTTATGTGATTTAGATACAGATAAAATAATTTTATTAATGTGAGCTATCTCTTTGGCCAAAGATGCTCCCAATAATGATAACCGTGACTACAAACGCCAACCAGAATAGGAATCTGTCAATCACCTTGGCAACAGAGCGCCATTCATCCATGAATTTCTCGTCCAGGTCTTTGTTGCGGATGCGTTCTTCCATGAATCTCAGTATTTTAAGAATGTCCTTTTGTTCTGGAGATCTGTGCTCGATTACTTTTGTTTTTTCAAAAGCCTGATCTCGGAGATCTTCCATGCTTAGATCAGTAACGATTGGTATTTGGGACTGACCTCTTTCCATTTTCGCGGGTATTATTTTCTCATCATGAAACTCTGTTATCTGTATACATATATACATTTTATAATCAAGAAATTAATGAACCAACTTATTTCATAAACTGTGGTCTATGGGGTCATTACAGTACCTCTGATCCCATGCACATTATTTTGGATAGGTACTTTAGGAAAACCTTCCTGGCTAGTTTTGGGGGTCTTGTGTTAGCTCCTTTGTGGTGAAGATACAGGACGACGATACAACAGATTACCGAGACAGAGGCAAGTCCCATTATCCCCAACACCAAAATACCTGCGGATATACATATTAAATATGTGTATATATTACAGTCAAAACATGAATTCTTACGTGATATTCTCAGTATCCGGTTTCTGAATCACGCCAAATTCACATACCCAGCAGTGGATTAAAATCAGAGTTTTGAGGTGTTTGTTCATTAATGACAAGTTGGAAAACGGAGAACGCCAGGAGGACCGTGACAGCAAATCCAAGTTTTTCTCCAGAATCAGCAGGTAACCAGAACACACCTGACACAATGACACAGAAATCAACACTCGGGCG
Organism: Armandia brevis; assembly: GCA_035585475.1. Lineage (NCBI taxonomy): Eukaryota > Metazoa > Annelida > Polychaeta > Opheliidae > Armandia > Armandia brevis. Next base: position 28,338 of record JAXGGS010753760.1, read on the forward strand.
AACATTTCTTATGAGCAAGTATTTATAGAAATTGACCTGAACGCAACTGAACTAAGAAGGAAATAGAGAAAACGTACCAAGTGCAACCATCAGGATGAAGCCACATGGAGCAATGATATTTACGAAGTAGTACTGAGCTTTTCTCTTCATATAAATGGAAAAGATTATTTCTGGATAGCGATCGTCCGGATGAGTTTCGTAAACTATTAATTTGCGTTTCACTTCAGTATGGTCTATGCTCCAGATACCATGCTGTTAAAGCACAAATGCATCAAGGTACTAATTTTTTTAGAGTACTGTCGAGTTATAAGTATTCAAGTCTTTAATAAAATAAAGTATATGAAGTATCGAATTCAGTTTACCTGACTATAATGATCCAACAGAATTTCTGAGTGACCCATCAAAAGATCTACCTGGTCCTCTGTATAAGCCCAGTTTTCAAGCTCAATACTACAAGTCTAAATAATTACTTTAAAGTTGAGGTGAATCTCTTTTAATACTCAGATGATTATATGATAATCCAAGTTAACTGTTCGACATTGTCATTACGTAATCACCTGAAGATCAAACGGATAATACGTGTTGTCCAGATTACATGATGTTCTAAAGTTACCACCAAACGACCAAGTCACAAGTCCGTCATCATGCAGCACTACACGAAAGTCTTGTGTAAACTCGTCGTGGTAAAAAGTATCAACACTGTAAGAAATATTAGTATAAGCATCTTCAAAAAACTCTTTTTTTCCCTGCGACGCGATAATTTGCGATCCAATTGGAAGCAAGAGGAACCCAGAGAGTATATTCTATCATATATGGGGATGTGGACAAGTAATAATTATATGATTGCGTCGGGCAGTTATCTCTTCGGTGATAACCAAGTATGCTTATATATGATGGAATGCCATGTATACTGCACAGAAGCATGTATATTATATGACTACAATTGCTAGATATTGCACCCCACAAGTTATTATTCGATTTGTTTCATCAACTTATAAATGTCGTCTCTGAATTATTGAATTGTATTAACCGAATACGGGTCAATATCACACAAAGCCTGATTGAGTGATCAAACATTAACATGAGGTATTCAGCTGAGGTTATTGTTTTTGAAATGCAGTTGAGGGACACAGAAGGGAGAATCTTAAAGACCAAGTGATAGAGACATTCACAGTTCAGGAAAAATTCTACGCTGAGGAGCATACATCAGGCGATATATTCTACTGGCGGATTCAACATTACTATCTAAGGAGTGTCACCTGTTGAGGACACCAAAGTCCGGTAACCAGATTAGCTTAGGAGGGATAACTATTCTCTTGATGCTGCCAAACTGAGTTGGGTCCCATATCATGAATTCGTCTTTCCACTCCTGCCCATTGGATTAGAAACAGGGTATTAGGAATTTATTGTTTGAACATTGATTTGTGAACTCTTATGAAAGGATGTAGAATTAATACTTCTAACGGAGAGAAAAAAAGAGGATGAAGTGTGAGTAGACCGAGATCCAGTGTAGAGTTCGTCTAATTAACATTGATACATGCTTACACTGAAAGCATTAGAAACTTACTTACTTTTCACTAACTTTATAATGTTAAACCTACCTGTTTAATACACCAAAATCAGGAAGCCAAATGTCTGTCGGCTTGACAACTACTCTTTCCATACCTCCAAATTCTGTCGAGTTCCAAGTGAGATACTCATCAGCCCATGCCTGTAACACCATTATTGCTATATACTACTCATCAGCCCATGCCTGTACCACCATTATTGCTATATACTACTCATCAGCCCATGCCTGTAACACCTTTATTGATATGTTCTACTCATCAGCCCATACTATTTAGTTTCAAGTTTTGAATCCACTTTATTTGCATGGGCCTATGACCATATGTAAAGCGACTATGTGATGACTACAAACATACATCCCATTGTCCTACCAGCAGCCCCCAGCCACCCCGGTCTCTTTACCTATGTTAGTTACAACGCAATTAAGGCAGACGTTTTTCACTGAAATCCTGCACTTCG
>JAXGGS010753871.1:0-17040 GCA_035585475.1 Armandia brevis
ACCTCGAGTGGGTTTACCGAGTTCTGGCTTGGTGGTGGCACGCGGGTCTGTTCGGGGGCTGGTTATGTCCGCCTGATGCCGCCGGGATGTGATGTGACAGATGCACCGGGGGATTCGGTGACATTCCGCTTCTCCAAGTATTCAGGTCTCGTACAGGTGGCGCCCACCCGAGCCCCGCCTCACGTCTCCTCTTCACAGACGAGAACGCACGGCGGGTGGTGAAGACACGGAGGGTGGTCCTCGCGTGCAGTCTGCAGACTTACAGAGGAGAGCGTAAAACCCAAAACATAAAGGTCATCACCTTGATGACACGCTCGGAACTATTTTTACTGCTCACCTGTTATCAAGGAAAAGGACACTTGCCAAGGTCAACGTACTCGCTCACGGAGCGTCTGGATCTGCATAAACTGTGTGTGTGTGTGTAAGGGGGGGGGGGGGGGGTCAGGTGCTATAGCTTAATATCATAGAGTTACATTCACATGCGCAAAGGTTCGGTATAACTGTGGCAAGTCTTTGGTAAAACACATGGCTGCAAGAATCAGTGCAACCCTTAATATCTGAGACATTCGAAGACACTTAGTAATCATCATAACTATTAGTTCTATCAACTATGGATTCTTTATAAATAATCTATTTACATAATCATTACACCTTTAGGTCTTCTATATCGCTTTCAATTCATTTTGAATAAATGGAATTTCCGAAATTCTCTTTAACCGCGCAATTATTTCTGGTAAATATTAAACCAAGAGAGTTTTTGATAATTGCAAATCAGTTTCACAATCAACCAAATTTTAATATCCCAATTGCACAGTTGAGGCATTTCGGTAGAAATCACACCATCCAATTTCTCACCACAACGGGCTCATTTCAAATACTGTACGTTTGATAATTGAAAATCATTGTAACATAATTGCCTGTGTGACCTCTTTGATGCATTCCCAGGGACGCGCCAAATTGATTATATATTTAGTAATGGAGAATTGGTAAGTAAAAGATGCCAAACCCGATACCTATCACCCACGTGCACTGACCAGCTCACACGATCGTTGTAACAGTGACTAGCGAACTATACGGTGTACCTCAGCACACACGTACACCGCCACCAATTCTTCATACAACTTTATCACCAGCAGTTTATACGCTCGTGAGACGGTAATCCCGCGCAGCACAAGCTCACTACAATTATTAATGAAGAAGCAGAACCGGGTAATGTACTCGGGGAAACATTTCTGCTCACCCCACTCATCCAGGTGACCGGTATAAATGTGCCGCGTGCGTGAGAGGTCTCAGGAATTTAGCGCCTTTAACGCTCACCCCCCTCGAGAGCGTATGACGATAAACGAATGTGATTAGAGGTGATTGTCTAAGTTGCCTCTCCTTATGAATCAAGAGCTGGCGAGGACTCGGCTCGGACACGAGAAAATTAATTCTCCGCCTCCCCGCGACGAGGAGACTCAAATCGAATATAAAGATTTGATGAGATAAGGGGGTGATATGTGTGGAATATGGTGGCACTTGTGTGTTAATACACCATTCGAGGTGGTAATGAATGGGAGAAGAACATCTCGCTGATTGAGTGAGCGCCATTATAACTGCAGGGTAGACTATCGAGCCACAATTATCGAGGTGGGCCCTGATAGCCACAAATCCCCAACAATGTCATCAAATATTTATCATTGACCACCGCGGGCTTCCCTCGTGGAACGCATTCTCCTAATTACGTACAGAGCTGAATGGTTCTCCTGTCTGTTTGCCGCCGCCCCGTGTTCGCCATCATCTATGCAAATCAGGAGCGTATAGCCATTCACCGAGGCGCTTGAATATTAAAGAGGGTTTAGCCCTGACGTATGTTGTCAGATCGAATGTCCAAGGCGCGCGTCACCCACGTGAAAGTCATCGTCGCCGGGATACGAGGCATCGTAAGGCGGCTTGCTCGCTCCTCATAGGGCGGCGGCTCTATTTCAGGCACGGACCAGGCGCACCATCGCCCTTTTACACCGAAACCAAACGTCCGTCCAGTGAGAGATCGCTCCGCGCTGTATATAGTGCTGCTACCGTTATATTCTTCCGCAGACCGCCAGATCGGACGTAACAAGTGAAGTAACTCTATCTGGCTTGGGGACTTTAAATTTGCAGCCAACTTGAAAAACTAGTGGAATACACAGGAAAGTGAGTGGTAGGTGTTATACACACTATTTTTACTTCCTTTTCATTTTACTTTTATTACTCTCCAGCCTCCAATTCCGACGCACGCTCTCCAGTCGAGTCTTGAGTAAGCGCATTAAGCTCAGGAGTTCCGCGATTCGTCTCGAAAAGACGGCGGTCCCCGTTAGTGTCTGTACGGCAATGCGGATTGAGCGACTTTTCACAAGACTTAGCTCTATCGGTTCTAGCGAAATGTAAGGACACGGAATCGGATTTAACTGCTAGAGTGTTACTCAGCATCTGACTTTGGTAGTTTAAGCTCAGATGATTAGATGTCTGATTTCAGAGCATGCAGCGGTTCGACCTTTTTCAGAACATGAACTTCTCCCTCTGAAACCATAGAGTCTAATCTGTATAATCATTAATTAAAGCTACGATATATATAACTGAATCGGAAAACTTACATGTAGTCATTAGTGGCGCCAGTTATCTAATTTCAATGAGCGTTATTATTTCAAAGTATCGGTAAGCGAGCTATTAGCCGAGGTATTAGTCCTTTCTTCTTGCAACTAATTGAATTAATTAGCGGTAAATTCAAGGAAGCTGGATGATGCACTTGCGTACTCAGATATAGGTTAATTTCTCATCTAAGGCAAGATTTCCCTTTAGAATACTATACTAATATAATGAGCACGTTTATCTGCGGATGTTTCGGTATTATTTTCCTTCAAGTGGGAGTTAATCTTTCCGAAAGAGTTTCTTTGAGAGATGAAACAGTTTCCATACACTCAACCAAATTTGTCGGCTTTCGGTTTGATAAACGCGTTACAGCAACAGATTTGTGATGAATCCTCTGACCACGACAGTGTGTGATGTCCCTGTGAGCTGATGCTTGATCCAGCCGCTCACCAGACTAGCATGTCTCAACTCGCCCTCTCGCCTGATTAGCCGCTAAATCCCGCCTAAAGCAGCCCGTATTGTCGGCCCTAAGCTACCTGATCGCGGGAGGAACGACTGACTGATGTCCAGATACTAGACGTTGTAGATGATTCACCGGCTATCACTTTGCGCTGAGACCTTCCATTAGCAGAAATTGCGGGAAGCAGGCGGCCGGTTTTCTCCCGGTTTTCTCCTTTCACGTTTTGATCCCGGTGTAGGAAGGTATATACTTCATCCGCCGCACAGCGGGCCGGCTATGTCGTAAAATGCATCAGATGCGAGTACCTCCCTAACCAGGCGAGTATCTCACTCATCTCTTTGTTTTATCTGTCAGAAGGAGTGGCGAGAGACGCGTGTATACATGCGCCTCTCGGTCATCTGCCACCCGCAGATGGACCGGCGCCCGAAAGCACTCTCGACGCCTTAAGAGATCAAACTAGCAAAGACCGGGCGCAGATTTACATGCCTCCTCCCCCCTCGAGAATCATTCACACAAACGGAAACCAAGCCGCAGACAAAGTAAGAACTGCGAGCAGCTGGTGGTGGATGTTGTTGGGGATGACCGCTGCTGCTGCTGTTGCTGGTCGGGGCATCCCTAATTTTTCCATAGTGGGAATAGAGGAAGGATCGGTCTCTTGGGCCGCTTGAACAATTTGCACTACCGCCTCTGTTCTACTCTGGAGATTAGTGTATGGCCGCGTGGGCAGTCCAGCAGGCGTATTTTCTAATTACAGTCATCAGGACGAAATGGGCTAAATTACGCCCCACCTGATCTGTAATGTTACATCTTTTATTAAGTTTCTCCTCTATTGGAAAAAATTGCACCCGATAGATATTATTTAATCAGTTAATTATTGACCGTACGAATTTGTAAATTTTGCATGCTGCCCCTCATTAATTATATTTCTCTTATTGGTGATCATCAGTATAAATTGCATGAAAGTTTTATATATATGACTATGAAAGCGTAATGGCTTCTATGAGAGTGCCACAGGGATTCCCTAAGCGCACGTGAGAGATACATATTTAACCGACATATACCGGCTCATATGGCTGTGTATAGTACTCCATTCAACCTGGCCCAGTGCACGTTTGAGGATTTGTCAGTATGACTATTGAAGTCCCAGTAAATTGTACGTCACAGTGAAATGAGTGGACCTCTGTCGGAGGGGGGATTGGTCCCAGCGGAGAACGGGAGGTGTATGCTAGTAAGGTGTGGACACGACCCGCACAGGAGACACCCGGCATGCACAGAAATAATTCATCTCCCTTTCTCCTCCTGCTAGCCGCAGCTCACAAAGCCAAAGTTCCTTGATACCTAAGACAAAAGCAAAGGTGAAAGATCCATTCTTAGTCGGGCTTAAGGTTTTTTTCATGTTTTTTTTAACAAGAAGTGCATCAATCTTTTAAAGCGGGGATCTTATTAAGTCCGCCTACCAGCGCGTTGACAAACAGATTAGTGCTGACCTAATCATGTTATTCAGCCGACCTTCAAATCGGCAGTTTGTTCTGACATATCCTCGGGTTGATGATGTAAGAGGTCTAGACTAAATGCCCTACCGGGAGGACGTACTCACACTCTCCCCGGAGTTTAGTACGTAATCGCCATCTCCAGTAATAATACTCATACTCGGTGAGATGAGCGGAGGCGGAGCGACCTTGGAATGTATATGTTCCCTAAGTCAGAAAAGCAAAGCACAGGAAAAATACCAAAGCCACTGCTGATGATCCCATGCTGAGTCGAGCTACCAAGGTCTAACAATGCCTCCTGTTACCGCGACCCGAGCTCGAGCCAGCCTCGGCAAGCCTCAACCAGCCTGACGTAAAGGACATACCGAAGCAGTGAGGAATTTGATCGACGTCGCAGATACAGACCGGTACAATCGACGTTGGTCGATTCACGCTTATTGTCAGAATAACCGAAACAGCCATACTCGTAACCCGAGGACAAAGGGAAGAGTACAGTCAGGGACGGCTGCAAATGTCAGACAGTTGTGAAACTGCGTGGTACACGATGAGCGCGTGGCATTTTTACCCCATTTATGCGATTATGTCTTGTTCGTCGGACACTTAGAATCACACGAACAACGCAGTTTAGCGGTTAGAAATTGGTCGTACGATACAAGAGTGTAAACTAATGTCATCAGCTAAGGCCGTTCTCAGATGATAACCACAATCGTAAATGGTCTAACACGGCAACAGCCCCATACTAGATACACGGCAGCTATTAGAGGTACGGCGAGTATCAGCCTGAAGACCGCTCTGTGTGTGGTTTATATCCTGGTCACGGGGCGCCGGTATATTTTGATAGTTGCACGCAGCATCCGTCTCCCGTCACGAGAATTGAGGTGTATCCTCGGGGAGCGGACACTTCACCGCGATCCTGGTCACGATCATCTCCAGCTTTCAGGTGGCGGCGCCCCTTCTCTGGGGGCCACGTCACATTACCGGTCCTACTCCCCTTCCTCTTCCTGTCTAACTTTTGTTTACAATTACCTCAGACGTGCTCTTCCGAAATAAATACTTGTGATGCTTGTGGAGTGTTCCCTCCCGTCTGAACGTGAATTATAGATTAACCTCAAGGTCAGTGCCCAAGTAAAAAATCCGGTTTTGCATGTTTTGTGAGTTGGGTGTTATAACTCCCTTAACCATAGTTTCTACCAGCCTACCACCTTGATGGGCTTCTTATCCGTCATGCATTCTTATCAGTCCGCAACCCGGTCAGATTACTGCAACATCCGGTCCATCACCAGCCTGGGCATGAGCACCAAGCCCTGGCAGCCATGTTGGAGACTGATATGAACTTCAGATTGTGGTTTGAAAACTGTTCGTCTTCACAGGTTCTAAAATTGCAAGAGACTTCAAGAAGCTATTTTCTCTCTTCTCTCTTCGCAACATGAAATTGATCTTGCTGGGAGCACCTGCTGGCTTCATCACTACCAGAATGATGAAGAGCCGGGGTTGCCAAGGGTAACTACCTAGTTTCCAAGGTGACCCGATACATTGAGGATAGATCTGTGGGCAAATAATGGACGCCGTTTGGTGTCCTTCATCAGTGTCAGCCATCATGGCCATTTCACTCGCTCGACGCGGCAAATTGGACACCAACTCTGCAGTGCGGCGGGCCTGATGGGTCGCCGTCCGGCCCGGCAATATCTGCGTTACTCAGCAAGCTTTTAAAGCGGACAGATTGGACCTGCACTGGGCCAAGCCGCATCCCCCGCTCGTGAATTATAAATGAAACTTATTGTGCCCGTATCTGGGTTTTTGCCCGACGCCCGTCGTAAATAGAGGTTGACAATATGGTTTCAGTGTCCGCCCCAGCGCCGGCGTCGGCCCGGGCCCGGAATGGTAATTAACGGTGGTGAGGATCCCCTTACCTCCTTTACATGCTTGCCTCCCTCACGTCTGAGCCCGGCTTGGCTGCGTGTCGTGTGTAAGGAATCGCTAATCCTCGTCTCCCGCCCGGCCCCGGATATCAACTCGCATCTCCAGACGCTACACAGAAAGCCAATTTATGGGGCTCAATCGGCGAAAGTCAAACATGTTATCATATGTTGATTCGAGACATCGAGGTTGTGTCATTAAGTGGCTTTTGTTATTGCCATCTGCTCGGTACATGTTTAACACTGTCCCAGAGGAAGTCGCCCTTTTCAGCGAGGGGAATGTATATTATCAATATTGGATTGCAGTGGGACTGATGATGGAGTATAAACACCCGGTTTTTATATTGATGTTTAGGCCACTTTGTTGTATTGAGCAAACTCGGATGGGTCATTGAAAGCTCATTATTTGCGGGGCTATGCAGGCAGTGCGGGGAGCCGACTATAACTTTTTGAATAAGCCCCAATAAGTGTCAGCGATGTGCGGTGCTAGATAAGGCCAAGAGGTGCTCAGCCAGATGAAGTGTCAAAGATAGTTTAAAGACGCAGCATCTATGATGTCCCTTTCATGGCCGAAGATGGTATCCTCCCGCCATCCACCTCAGACGGGGCGGTGTCTTCACGCCGTATGTCATCCGTAATTGAAGCTTGGCAAAACCCGTCGTCTTTTAGCTGCGTAATAAACTCGGTGTAAAAGGCAGCAGGGGAAATGTGCCGCAGTCGAGGTGATGCAGGAGGAGGAAGACGAAGCTATCGCATATAATAGATTGCTTACATTCAGCTGCGGAAATTAGTAGCGATGTAAGTGTAGTTGTGACCTACTGAAGCGCGGGTACCGGTTGAAAGATACGATAGCACAAGTTTGAATTATTTTAGGTTAGAACGCCACGACCTGATCACAATATGTCTTAATTAGGACAAGTTGGCGGCAATGATGAATAATTTAGAACTGAACTGTATGTGAGGGTTTGACCTAATTAATGAAACCCAATTAGAAACCACAATGCCCTCCGATGGACGCTGATTTTGAGTGTTTCATCCACCTTAAAGATGTTGGCGCCCGTCATAAATGAAAACCGACGCGGTCGGATACTGGCACCTTTTACTTGAGGCGGGGAATAACGTTGTGCGCTTTAACTTTTAAGATGAACTGTAGCACTTGTCGTTAGAGCTATGTCTGACTGGGGGCAGTGGGTGTTTGCTGGGAGACATACACAGAGCGGCAGGAACGGTAGTTTTGCCCAGCATCTGTAGCAGCGTTTTATATTAAATATGGATACATTCTAATGTTGATAGTGTACCTCTATCGGGGAAGTTTCTATGGCTTTTACCAAGCTTTCATTGTCCGCACGTCTAGTAGCTTTAAATAATAGATTGAAGATGGGAAGATAATGGAATCGTGGCTCCACCATTATGACGCGCCAGGACGTCGATACTTCGATGACCTATACCGCTAGAGAATTAACTTTCTATTGCATAATGGGTGTGATGTTTTGACAACAGAGATGACTCGGAACTGTCTGACTTCATATCTGTTTTCCTGTTAATGCGCGTTTATTGATTGTTGTCGCAGATGAAACGAATGTTTCCCAATTTTACAAAGAATTGCGTCTGTAAATATTTTCACGACACACATCGGGCGGCTTAATAATTAGACAGACAACGCGGGAAAATCAATTCTCTTACCTACGTGTTTAAAACTACGGAAGTGAGACGGTCTCCAACAACAAACCCGTCCATTAATAGATCTAGTTTCGAACTCACGGCGCTCTTCCGGTCCTCCTGTCGGGTTCTATAAGTCAGGGGAAAAGGTCAAAGGTGTGAAAGCTAGAAACAAGGCGTATCTAATAACTGGAGGGCATTCGAACCCGATGGTGCCAATCTGTGAATGTCACTAGCACTAGCAGGTCATAGACAATTGACTATGCGGCGGTGATATTAAAAGGGCATCCATCATATTCATCCCGACATCAAGCAGGCGACACTTGCTAAATGGGCGAATATGTTGCTGGGGCAGCGCTATGAATAAAACAATAGACAGATTTTGTCGTATTGAGGACCTCGGTCGAGCAGAAAGGAATCGATGATGCAAACAATACCCGCGAGCCACTTAAGTCCGATGGCAACTATCCTCACTTGTCCGTGAACAACAGACGACGACTAGAAACCAATATAATGGGTTGTTTATCTCATTAATCGAGAGACAGTGATGCGGTCAGAGTACCATGCCCCTCCCCGCATGCTATAGGCAGACGCTAATTACGCAGATATTACCGGAGGGGACAGCCAGTGAATGACAGGACGACAAAGCGGGGGCTAGTTGGGATATGATCCGCTCAGACACATTTGACGCCGGCGCATTTATCATCGTTTTGTCACTGGACTCGGACTGATCATCCCCGACGGCTGATATTACGTGTTACTCCCTCCATAGAGCAACCCAATAACGATCCGGCTGGAAGATTGAGTTAAGAACTGGTTTTCTTGCCACCTCGTGACTGGCTTCTGTTTCGATAGCGATTTTTGTTGGTGAATCGACGCACCAGTTGCTGGCTGGGGCTGGCGAAGTGAAACAGATGTAATTTCTTTAGTCTTAACCTAAGTTGCTCCTCCTTTCACCGCTGTTGATGAAAAACTCTTATTCGATAATTGAGTTTCCCACGCGTTGGATTTTATGGCCCTGATTTACGTTCTCCGCCAGGTGATGTGGGGGCTGCGGGGGTTTTGGGGTCTCGGACTTGCGGGAGCGGGCAGATTATCACCTGCCCGCGCTTTACTCCGGCGCTGATTCATGCGGCCTCGGTCCCTCGTAAACAAACCCACAACTGTCAGAGAATGTCAGCGTCAGCAGGACGCGGTCTCCCGAGCCGTGGTGTCGAGCACGTGTGGGGGCTGACCGCCGGTTACCCCCGCTCTTAGTGGACATCAGGGACAGAGCCGGGTGTGTACATCCGATCATCTAACCTAATCTACGCCTCTCTCATCTTTGGTTTCCGCCTGCCGCCCCGTGGCTGGACATGGCCGAGGTGGTGATAAACAGGGTAGTGTTAGCTTTTGGTTGTATACAGCTAGCTTTAATAGAGCAAGATTATTGCCCCAAATCCCTCGGCTAGTTCCGGCATAGCGAGCGGGGTATATTCATAATTGAACGCTTGCAATATGGCGCGGTCTCTTCTAGACGACTCGCGGGCATACTCCCGTTTAATCTTTCATTATTTGTCCATCACTTCTAGTGCGCAAACGTCAAGACCATGACCCCCTAAAAGACGCATTGCTTTCCAACAAAACTGGGTTCTTTTTCAAACAATAGATGCATTAGGGTTAAAAGAGGAGCTTTTTTAAAGTGAGTGCAGGAACTTATTAGAACGATGCTAATTTGTCATTCCCCATTAGGCGAATAATGGATGCCTGGTGAAATATTCAGCTTTTAAGTGAATACAGTTTCACAGAAATATGCACATATTTTTCCAACCTGACGCTGTCCTTTATCTGGTTAAAATATACGATTTGTCATTTAGTCCTGTCCCGGCTCTCGGGTAACGCATTGTTTATACCCATACTATAACTTGTCCCACCTGTTTAGAAATGAGACGCCAAAGCTTCTTCGCAGACATAAATGCATTTCACACGTGTCTTCTACTGGAAACCTGTCACATAGTTGCCATCGTATCATTCATCTTGCCAAAAATAAGAACGAAAATAGAAGGTGACACAGCTTCATTGTCATGGGTTAACGTAGAATTATCGGTTCCCTAGACAACACGGCTGAGGAAGGCTCGAGGTTAAAAGCTGCCGGTATGGAGATCCATGGGACAAGGGAGAGACAGGTGGTGCTCCCCTGTCAGCGTTTTATCTCATAAAATGTTTCTCATGTCTTTGAGCTTTTATGCTTACGTAAGCTATGCGCAAGTGACATGTTGCTCATATCACGCAAAATGGTGGTCATAAAGATCACAAGTTACCGGTGCTCTGAAGAAAAAAGAAGAGATGGACAGGCAATGTGAGGTGCACTCACCTACCGGCGTCAGATTTGGGGTTGATTAATACAATATCACTTGCGGGAGATCTTCGGAGATTGCCCTGAAAAACATTTTATTCAGAGGCAATTGGCTGTGGCTCTCACCAAATGAGACCATTTGTTTTGGTGCGCCAACCTCATGTTCAAAACGATAGGTTTCATCAGGGTGATTCTCACCGCCGCCAAAACAACAGGCTAAATGACACAGCGAATACCGTAACTTCTGGCCGCCGAGATATCTATCCGGGCAAACTGTCTAATGGAGGAGAAAATTGAATCGGCCCGAGGCTGGAGGCCGATGAAGTGCAGGAAATATGTAAGATAGCCGCCGTGATCCCCTTTAAGATGCGATCGCCGACTGATAAAGCGGGTAAGAGGAGTCGTGTCCCGCCAGCAGCAGCAGCCTCCTCCCCTTCACAAACAGCGGAATCACCTCCTCGTCAGACGTGCCACCGATCCGGCCGGAGGTTCGCTCGAGGAATCACGTTCTCGGAGGCGGATAATCTAATACAAACGGCTGCAGAAGGCTGACGACTCGTTTTCAGGCAAACATAAAAGCGAATTAAGCTCGGTTTGTGTGATGCCAAACCGCATCGCCCAATCGGAGCATATTGTCTTAGCCTGTTCACAGCTCATTGACAAGAGCGGCCCACACTTAGTAATGCTCCCCAACACTGATTGTTGCTGGCAAATTGGATAGCGTCTCAACCTCGGGGCACATATGTAACGGCCAATCTGTGATTTAATATTAAAACCTGTGCTTGAGCTGCCACGCATTTGGAAATCCCTAGTTTATCAGAGCACCTAAAGTCGTTGTCTCGAGTCATAAAGCAGATAAGTCGCAGGATCGTGGGGGATGGCAAAGGGTACTCGAGGCCTCAGGAACATTGAATTCCCATCAGATAAAACAGAGATTAAATAGAATTATACCTGCTCGTTATTCATCATCAAGTAAGGAGCAGAATTGTAAGCCATCACAGCACGCAAGGAGCAATTGAAACGTTGTAAATCTTGGCAGAAAGAATGATGACATAAAGGGATAATATTTGACCTTTGTATTCGACTGTAGCTCAGAAAACTATGACTAATGAGCTATCTTTGAGTCCTTTGAACACAAATGTGAAATCACCAAGTTGACTTCCCCATCATATATATACATTGATCCAGACAGTACAAATATTTTTGATCGAACCGATTATTACGTTATTCTATTCGCTCTGTCGATACGGTAAACACGGCCATGGTAGAACAACGGCATTGCATTGACGTTACGTCATGATTGCTAACCCTTTAATTTGACGTTGATCACTAGTTTGTAATTACGTGCAGTTGCAGACTGAGACGGTTTTCTCTTAAAGTCACTCCCGCTGAAGGTCAATACGAGCGACAGGAAGAGAGGCTTACAAGTTAGAAAACATTATGCAGTCTAAAGACATAAAAAAGGACTTCCTTTGATAAGTTCATTTCCCTTTTCCTCGTTCTTGCTTTGTTTTTGTTGACGAAGTCTTCCGGTCTTCAAACATTTGGGTTTTTATAACCAGACGCGGGTTCTCGTGTCTGTGGAATTAGCTAGAAAAGTCAAGCTTGCTGACAAAAGAGTCCCGCTTGTGATCCGTTTGCCCATTCTAATAAAGTAAGGCCCCGGGGTCAGTCGTAGGTCTGGCCTGTGTAGGTGGTATTGACTACTCTGGGGAATCTCCTGTAATACTTTTGTCACAAGACAGATGAAAGTTACCAAAGGGCTGACAGGGTGGCATTGGTTAGTCATCATTCCTACTTGTAAAGCTTACACAACAGTGCCAATTTCTATCATTCTATTTCCGCTGGTAATTGCGGAACTTTTGCACCTCAAATGCAGAGAGAAGAAAACAAGTCTTAAGCGTCTTCGAAATAACCACCGTTACGGTTTCCTGATTGTTGAAAACTGGCAATTAACTAATAAAATACGAGGCATTATATTCTATCGCTTCTTGTGAAACTGTGTCATAAATACAGACACACGTCGTACCATGTGGGCCTGGTTCCTAGTAAGAAGAAATAAGCGATTCCGGCACCATAAACTAATAATCACTGCCAATTAAATGAGAGGTGCAATAAAGCTTCATTTACAAGACACAATCGGATTGGTATTCATCGCCAGCATGTCAAAGAATGTAGCGGCCGTGTGCTCTGAATGCACAAAGTTGAGCATATGACAATTTTACTTCATCCATTCAAGAAGCATCCGAAGAATTTTCAACTTACTCTCGAATAAAAGGATGAGTGATCGCGTCGACGGTTGAAAGGCGCGATTACCTATCGACGACCGAGTAAACACGATAAATCAAAGTTTGCTAGCAAAGATGCGGAGGCGCATTACCAATCTAGCGTATATGGGAAAAGATGGGGTAGCTAAGTACAGGCGACCGACTGTATAGGCCAGGATTCAGCCACAAGACAATCCTATGTGCATGATGCATGAGAGGCTTACTGGTGGTACCTGGCAACTCAATCTAAGACTTAGACGCTAAGGATGGCTTTCCCAGACCAAGGAGACCTCGGGCCGCGTGCGAGCAGCCCCCTCCTGTGCCACCTTCCATCGCACCACCTTCCATACATACCATTTCGCTTCGAGCATTTGACGCGGATAAATAATTAGTAGATATATATCCTATTCACGTCGCTCGGCTAATTAGCCCGAGGCCAAAAACGTGCAGCGAAGAGGGCGAAAACATGGCGACTGGTGGGAATTACTCGAGGCGGTTTCCCAGGTATGGATAAGGTTGATGAGGCGATGATTCAATGATGACTTCGGTGCTGCGTGAATCGGCTTCGTCTATCAGTGGATCCGCGTTCGCAAATAGATATTTATTGATCACATAAAACCTGACGTGATATGCATCTGCAGCGGCTCAGGTGCTGGATTTTTTAATCTTTCCAGGGACAAAAACGTTCCCGCTGAAAGTGTATGATATATTTACGTTTGCGCTCTGCGCGAGTTCGCACATTAGAGTTTTACCTAGAGCTGGGTAACTTGAGATATCGTACGAACAAAAAATGCCACCTCGCCATATCAAAGATGAACGGGGAGCTTTGCCTCTTTGAAATTGGTAGTGTCTACACCTCAGTAATGCTACCGATAAAAGGGAAAACATGTCACGAGAAAGCAGTAAATAATTAATCATGATAAAAGGTAAACATAGGGGAGCTTTCGGAGAGCTATCTTACCTTGTCATAAACTGAAACTAGATTCATCATTACGAAGTTCTGTGCATAATTATACTGGTTCACATTGCAGGAGCGTTCTGAAAAACTGGATATTGCATGACTACGCTCTAGATAATTTTAATCTTCTATACTTTTTAATTCTTACATACATTAAGGCATTGTATTGTTTGTTTGTTTGTTGTAGGTGATGGCGGCTTGGGCTGTAGACCTGGTCGTTTTGTCGGCAGCGGTACTTTTTGTTGGCTGCTCGGCTGGCAAAGTCGACCTTCCATCACTCCTCAACTCCAAATACCGACACAGCCCTGAAAAAAGAATGGATGAAGGTAACCGCGCAAGTGTGTATGATGTTATTATAGGCACGCACCCACTTTACTTCCATTTTGATGACGTCATGAAGTGTGGTGTTTTTGATGCATCGTGGAAAATATATTATATCAGAAATGGTTTACGATAATTATAGATTTGGTGAAAATTACGTACGCCTTATCCTCCAAACTTTCAGTTGCAATTTCGTGTCCTTTTACATAAACCGTGACTCAATTTTCCCTCTTTCCGTCAAATTGGCTATAATTTCGGTTTTAAGATATGGTTTCTTTCTTCTCTCTCTTCTTTGGTATGGTTTGGGTCATAAATCTCTTACTCAAATTTACTGTTAAATTTCACACTAATGTCTGATACTGCGGCACTCTTCTTCTCTTCATCTATTGTACTGCAACTTTGGTGGTCTCGACCAGAGCCTCTTTTTTTCTACACTATGTATTCTACATTAACTACTACAACTCTCTTTTCTTACTTTTCATCTCTTCATGGGAAATCCTTATACTCTCAAGTTTTCTCTCATACTGTATACTAACTAACTGCATGTTAAAACTTCTTGGAAATCGGTCAAGTGCTATGATCTCATGCTCATTACACTCTAGCTAAGCTTTTCGTGGTCTATGAGATTTCCCTACAATATAAGTCAAGTCAGTTTGTGAGGAATGGAAATGACCATCATTTTTTAGCATCATTTTGTTCTGTTCATGCGGATAATACCCTGTGTTGTTTGCCCTTTCCTTCGCCGCCGCCGATCCCCAAGGTCAAGCCCAGCTTAAAGTGGGGCTACCGACACGCTAAAAGGAAAACCCGAGCAGCAGTAAATGATAACGACGTGCCACCACAAAAGGCAGCCCGCAATAAAACCGATTGCGCTTCATGACAATAATAAGCAAATACCACCCAGCCCACACACAACAGATTGTAGCAAGGAGGGGGATAAAAATGTGTGAGGAATGCGCATATGGTGCGGAGGTTTTAGTTGTCAGAGCGTCGGGAGCGAGGAAGATAAAAGCCGCTGCTCGGTCTGGTCGTCACTCGGGCCTCAGAGGGGCTGAACGCCGAGTATGAAAGCCATTAACTACAGATGTACCTATAAATCTAATTACACAAACCATATGCGGTATCGATCAGAATCAACTCCTCCTTAGTCCTCACTCGTCTAATTCATCTTCACTATATTTGCCCATCACCCCCCTGTTGCCATTTTTGTAAACCATTTCGTAGTCACCGTAGACTTAATTAACTCAGGTCGATACAGTTTCGGGAAATTATGTATTGATTTGGAGGAATCTGTCATTGGCGCCACATGACAACTGTGTAGGCCGAATGCTTTCGCTCTTGACAGTGGAGAATAACTTTTAGCACTAATTAAATTCATAAGTTGTACTTGGTTTGCGATATCAATCGGAGAGGGAGCAGTTTTCTTAATCATATTTGCAGTTTCTCATCCCTGTGAGTTTTAATCCAGGGTGGTGATCGTTTGATATTTCACTCCTAAATGAAATATCGCTCGTATTCTACGGAAAACTCATTATTACCACAGACCCGAGTAATTGTGCCTGATCACAAATAACTCTACAGGGGTTCCTGTCTCATCATGGCGGGCGGGAAAACAATTCGTTAATCCGAGTTTATCACGGTAAATTCGTTAATCTAAAGGAACGAAGATGGCGAACATCTGCCAAAACAGTGACTGATGGGCGCAAGTCACCCGAAAACAGTACAGCTTCTTGTGTTGGTATCAAACAGCAATGCACAGAGAGAGAGAGAAGGAGAGAGCGTGCTTCAATACCCTGACTGGTGACCAACCTATCAATATTTAATGACACCTTCACATCCATCGGCAGTGGGGTAGGGAAGAGTCTCTCAGGGGGCGGTCATTTATCTCGGCCGACGAAAACTTGTCTATGTGGAGAAAGGCAGGCAAGGTCACTGTCACTGGGGAATAGTTTAACATAAGTGGCCGGCTTTACTTGATACATTGTAAACTCCCCTCAGAAACCCGAGCAACAAGTGAATAACAAATGTGATGTTTTTTGCAGTCAGTGTAAAATGTGTGGCTGCTTAAGTGCTGGACGTGGTAAGGAGATAAGTATAATGCATTGAGGGCGAGGATACAGCTATATAGGTCACCTTCACTTATTGAACAACGCTATTGGGGCGTGGCCTACTTTATCGCAGCCAGCAATTATCTTTCTGGTTAAGGCAATTGGCATTTGAAAAGCCCGGGGAAGTTCTCTAGTGGTTTCCTAATTCCATGTATGCGTCTTATAATTTATATTAGCAAAGTTGAGTACAGTCTTTACAAGGAAAGAGACGACCGTTGTTACGTCTGTCCAGCGTATGAGGTACATCCACTGTTGACGCGCTGAGATGAGAATATCACGTGGCTCTCCTCAATCTATCAGAGAAAGCGTGAGTCTCACTACTATCTTCATCAATCTATGAGCGACACCTCGGCAGCGTAAAACTCGTACTGTCCTCATGAGCATTTAAAAAACTCGACAAGACAAAGAAATCTTCTCCGTAATATTAGCCACCGTGCAATGAACAGTACAAATCACGGAACGCATCATATAGAATTGCTCCAGGAAGCGACCGAAGGTCTAGATTATAAAGACCTTGCTGGGTGGTTGCGAAATATGCGGTGTACCTATGACCGTGAAAGAGTGGCATCGCCCTAGCAAAGCCACGTCCAGTTCCCTCGTTACGAAAGAATAACGACGGGCATTCTGAACAATTGAAATTTAACCTGAATGCAGTTTTCGATCAGCATAACCCTATTAATAATCAATCTATTCACGGCTGGGTGCTAGCAGCATGAGATGTCCATCGTGATTACATTTACACATTACGTTAATGAGTTTCGTCCAGTGATAGAAGACAAACTCCATGACATCAATAATTCTCGTTGTAGTTGTGCTTGATAGAAATTCTTGCAAAGTCACATTAATGGAATTCATCAATACGCGACATGGTAATAATCAATAGGTTACGTAACTGCATGTGTCGTGTAGTTAACCTAAT
>JAXGGS010754204.1:8734-21034 GCA_035585475.1 Armandia brevis
TTGATGGTCACTAAGCTCGGTCAGCACTTCGTGTTTACTTCTTTTTGTATCCAATAAGCCAATGTTTATTCTCATTGTCAGATCTGATCACGAAGAGCAGACGTCTTTAACGAGAAAACCTAATCATCGATACGCAGATAGTGACGACGAGGCCTTTAACTAGGAGAGAGTGTGAAACACGTGTGACAGAGGAGTAATTGAGATGGTATGATGTGAACAGCAGAAGTAGTTTGATTCACACTGAGTTGTATGGATTGTGTTCATGTTTTGTAGGCCAAATGTATAATCATGACATGTTGTTTACTTGTATATAGACCCTATGATAGGTATTATTATTTATATCAATGCAAAACACAATCTCGTATGCCGGGTACATGTACTTGTATACTTGTATATATTGCGATTATATGTAAATTTTCCCTAAGGACCTGGGCTTATCTGTATACAATAAAGTTGCAAATAATTGTTTGTCAATCTCATCACAATTGTGCTCATAAGCATTGCATATTCACAGCCATATCATGATAGCGTTTTGATATGTCTCAAATCTGTGTGATTTGGTAGGAATTTATTGGATGTACTTGTAGTCAATTCTGTGTGATTCATAAAATGGATAGAGGGGTACATTTATAATTGCTGTAGTGTTGATAGTACATATCCATGACTGAATTATTACCTAGATATGTGCATGTTTACTTGTAAATAATCGACTTTTGTGATAACTTGCAGATATGTCACCGCGCGTATAATTTGCAAATGGAAACTATTCTTTAAAGATTATTAAGTTTTGAGTAATGTAGAAAATATTAATTGTATCGCATTTTATGTATTCCGAGTACAGTGCATGACCGACCATGCAAAATCCATGTACAGATGTACGTACAATCGTCGCAATGTGTATACTATGTTCATATTCTAACTTTCATGTAATGTTTGTTGGAAAGAGATGCCAATTTTAGTCCCTATCGTGCTAATACTTCTAAACGGTTCCATGTATGCTGTGCAACAGTTTGTCCATCGATCTAGTCATTTATTGCAGGGAACTGTTATGTCTAACTTTGTTAAAAGTTGTTTTATGCACCCAGCTAATAGATACTGATTCTGTTATTTAACTCCGGTATGTTTAATATTATTATATACATGCTTGTACATGTATATATACATTCCTGTCCGTTTGGAATCACCGACACTAGGATAAAAGAAACTTATTTCTTGTAATCTAAGGTGTTATATTAAATGGTATTTTTTTCGACTTCGTAGATCCACCGCCTATAGTGTAATTTATTATTGTACTCTAAATGCTGTTGAAAACTTAAGTAAATCTGAAGTACATCAGTCGCATTTCCTAGCATTTGTACATTATTTCTCGAGACGACCTGTCTCACTCCTTGAACCTACATTTCTGTTGACCTTGTTGTGATATGTTATATTTTGTTAGTGATTTAAAACTCCCGTGCTGGGCACTAGTGATATACTGATGCTTACATCATTTGCTATTGTAGCGGATTTAATCACGGGGTATTATCTGAAAATTAGCTATGTAACTAAGAGCTGATTAACTATTGTAAATATTGCTCGTTTGATTACGTAAATCTGATTTAATTTTATTCGAAGTGCAATGGTTACCTTGTCAACTCAAGGAGACTACAAACAATACACCATTGCTCGGTGTTGTGCTGGCTATGGAAATTTACGTTAAGATATCTTAATCTACTACTTTATAATGTCTTAGTTTTAGTGTTTGTAGAAGTAATTTGAAAGGAAGGATATGTATATCCAGCTATGTCTCATAAATAAATAAATAATATATTTTTGAAAATGTTGATGTTTATAGTCATAAAAGAAGACCATTAGACGCACGATCTTAATATAGATAAATTGTATTTTTTTATTTTATAATAACTTTTTCCATCAAACAACACATGCAAACAATTCATTTCATATAACAACACCTAACTTAATTTGGATGGAAAGCATGTTAAACATTAAATTGTACTTGCATTTCCTGATACCGTACCTTGGACGGAAACTGGCAATATATATACAGTTATGGCATTTTGTTTACATTTATTAATTTTACAACGGTTTACATGTTCGGTGTTATTCAGTTACAATGGCTGGGATATCCCAGTTTTCTACCGAAATATACAAAAATATAAAAGCAACTTCCCCTCGCATTCGTCATGGTACACAGTAAATAGGAAATAATATCACTGGTCTAAAATGCAGAAAACAGGATTGGAATGTCAATGTTTTCACATCACCATAGTGTGGATTAGTACGGTCTGATGGTGGCTGATAATCCTCGGAGCGACCAGCGAGCGGCTGGGATGCCCCGGTGGCTAAGATCGAGCTCTAGGATGGGCACCTTGTCCGAGATGCGGGACTGGTAGACGGGACAGGAGTACACCTCCCCGGAGGTGGCCGGGTCCTGCAGCACGGGCTTCTCGTGCGCCGGCCAGCAGGTGAGATGGATGACGGGGAGAGCGGCGCACGCGTGCTTGGGTGGCGAATCGATCAGATCCCCGGTGGTCTTCTCCCACGCGCAGCCCCACAAGTAAATGCCAAATATAAACATCCCTTCTGCTGGAGGATCGCGAATCTACAAGAAAAGGACGGAACATTAATCACCTCTTAAGTCACGTCCAGGACGATCGTTTATCAACAAGTTGATTAATAATTGATTATACAGTAAATACTAGGGTTGATATTGTTTGATGAAATACATTGTATATCAATTGCTCAATTTTAGATCGAACAACATATTGCAAAATGGGTGGCCTCCTGTTATCCAGATAACAATAAGTAAAGAACAGTTGAACTAACATGATCTTTATCTCTGGCTGTGATTTCTGTCTGGAAGGTAAAGTTCTCGATGTTTCCACTTCTATCACCGACGTGGTGTCTGTAGCAGTCCTGCTTTAGTAGGGACAACAGGCCACGTGGATAGAAAAATGCTCCCAACCAGTATGCTGGCATCTTCTCACGACCCTGGAAATAATAGCACAATAGAATTACGTATGGTATATTTTACAGTAAATCTCGTTATATCGAGGTGCCGTTTACTCTCATTACAGAGTTTGCATTTAGCTACATTAAAAACCGGACAATTAACATTTACGGACCGCGGTATATCTATTTAATCAATGTACTTTAATTTCCGGGCATAACTATTTTTTACTACTGGAAAGCTTACCAAAACAAGGATTTTCTCAAAGTGAGCGCATCTTGCAGCCAGATCGTTAAGCCAGGTGCCTAGACCTTGATTGGGTGGTGGAGCTGTCTGACCAGACAGGCGACACCAGTACCTCGGTATGCGCAAGTGATATAGATCATCTGCTGATTCCAGCATCTGCGGTGTCAGCATGTCTCCAAGGGCGTTGGATTCACACGCTGCTTTTATTGTCTGCAAAAACATTCAAACAGCAAGGCTTTAACAACATTGTTACAGAACAGGAATCTATTATTTTCATGATTTGTTTAACTAAACTAAACTAAACGACGAGATAACGATGTGTTTTTTTTACTAACCGTGAGAGTGGCTTTGATGTCCTGAATGAGTTTGCACATAATATCCAACTCTTTCATGATGAACATGTTGAAACTGGTGAACCCGCCGACTTTCTTGATTCTATCTGTCACCCATTCCTAGGAAGAAATTGTGACAATACAATGGTATTGAAGTGGTGTATCACATGACCAGATGTAACATGATTGCATTATTGATGGACAACTTACTTTGCTGTAACTTCTCGGGACACGTGGAAGCATGTTGTGACACACCTCCCACAACTCAACCTCCTTTTTCATCCTCAAAGTGGCGAAACTGGCGCTGGCAAACATTCCCATCTCCACAACCTGAGGGTTGTTGCTGTTTACGCTGACATTCGCTAAAGGAGGACCTGGTGAAAGAATAATCGGTATTTGAAATAATAGAATCAAACTTAGGTATTAATTGCAGATTTCTATTCTATGTCTATTCCTATTTCTAATAATCGAACTGATATCGCAGCGACATCCACCTTTAGTTTTCCTTAATCTACCAGACTAGCGTATTATGAGCAATATTAAAGCAAGTTACTAAATAAATAAATGTATTAGAGATATGAAGGCGCACTTAAACTGAATTGTCCATAAATTACCCAACTAAAAGTCAAATAAGAATAACGCAAATACGTTTCATGCAATAGAAATACACGGCACACATTGTTGTAACACTCTCAGGTCATTAAAAGAAAATTATGATGATAGATTTTTAATAAACCAATACGACTTTTCTGAAAACAGTATATCATACCAATATTAACGTCTGAAAATATGCAAAAACATTTTCTATCAAGTCAAATTCAAGGATCATACGATTTCATTCTTAAAATACAAGTGATCGCAATTACATTTTTGCCACACCCCGTGATCCCGATGAAAACGGTGAAATGAGGAATGACATTGATTGTTTCAATAGTTTCCCGCGTCCAGATCCACTACGCTGTCGGTGATTTCTCTGTCTAAAGCAGTGATTAAAGCATAAAAGAATGGCAAAGCCAACTAAATGTCTACAATAAAAAATTTGCAGCTGCCTCAAATTTTAATTCAGCTTGTGATGATCAAAAGATATAGCGGGTCGTAAAAACGATGGAGGAAATCCCTGAGACCCATACACGTCTACCAAAACTCCAAACTCATTGCGAAAGGATTGCTGCTGTGTGTTTGTTTTGCTGTGTCAAACCCTTGCCGTGTTTTTTTTAAACTTACGGCTGCGGTAGAGAGCTTGAAGCACGTGAGAATCTTTGATAATTGGGATTTGCCTCAGAGGGCAATCTTTCTTGACTTGCTCCCATGCCTCCTCGGACCAGCGATTTTGCTCACGGGCTAAGTAGTTTATATGTAAGTTCATATAATAATAATAATCTAGAAACATATTCTAATTGAACATAATAGTATCTACATCATATCATAAAAACAATACAACATCTATACAAACTTAACTATCATTACTAAAGGTGTCAATATTCATATAAAAGACATACAAGATTAACATAAATGTTATCTAAAATTTTCAAATATTAAATAGTGGAGGCATTTGTAAGAAGCAGCAGTTATGAAAATAATGTTAAGCTGAAAACATAATTTATCTAACAAGTATAAAGGTAAGCTTTGAACTAAATGGCATGACATGATTGCTGGAGTGAAACAAGGAAAGAACATTTAATTTAGACCGAGTGACTAGACATGATTCTTACCGTCGAACGGAGTTGGTGCCCTGGGGAAGAGCTCGTGAGTCAGTGACTTGGAGGCAGGCATGGCGTCAAACACTTTGTTAAGCCTGGTGAAGATGTACTGATCATCTCCTAAGATCGACTGAAAACAAGTAACGAAAAATATTCATGTTAAACGCGATTGAATATATGAATCAGATAGGATTGGTTGGATTTCATCTAAATAGTAAAGAACCATCCAGTCTAATGATC
The DNA here is from genome assembly GCA_035585475.1 of Armandia brevis. Taxonomy (NCBI): domain Eukaryota; kingdom Metazoa; phylum Annelida; class Polychaeta; family Opheliidae; genus Armandia; species Armandia brevis. The sequence goes on from JAXGGS010754204.1 coordinate 14,203, forward strand.
AACACGTACCTCACTAGATGGATGAATGTTTGCTGCTTCAGGAACTTCCAGTTGGTAGTTTTGCAGGTTCTCCATTGCCTGGATCAGCTGTCCCATTCTGGGGTGCGGATTGTAGAATGCTAACGGCTGCTTGTACTTGACTAAGATGGCAAAAAAATTATTAGATGGTGTATCAGCGAAGCCTCAGTGAATAAAAATAATTCAAAAGAAAAACGTGTAAAAACAAGACTATGACATCTACATAGAAAACGTACGTCTTGCGAGCTCGAAGTCACGTTTGACCGCATTGGGAGCGATCCAGTAATCGATCATAGAGTTGAGCGCGTTCTGATCCAGAGTATCACTGACGTAGTTACCATAGATCATCTCTGACAACATAAACCTGATTCCTGTCCACGACGTGTTTCTTGGAATAGGTTTCCCCTCGGGTGAGTGACAAAACATGTTATCTTTAAACTCCTCTAGAGCAACCTTAATTGCCTCCTATAAAAGAAAATACAGGTGAATTTTCATATTTTAAATATAGTTAATCTGAATTGTTAGAATATGATACTTCGGTAATGAAAACGAACCTGTAGCTCGTCGTTGCCAACGTTACTGAAGCTTGCGGGGTTGTTCCAGCCTGCTCTTCCGAACCTGGCTCTCAACTGGATAGCACCGTGAAGGTAGCAGAGATTATGCAGGAGAACCGGCCACTCTGGTCTAGTCGTTTGTTTCAATATATCTGGGTCCAAGTTACTCAACGTCCTCACGGCTGTCTCTTTGATGGTCTATACAAATGATGTACGCAATAAGTTAGTGAGTCACTTACATATCTAGAATTGCGATAGAAATAATCATTTGCTGAAGAGAAAATTAAGTAAAATACGTTCACTCACCCTTGGTGTGCTGACCATGATCTTGATACATGACTGAAGTAACCTTGTTGGAACTTGATCGCTGGCGTAGCTGGATATCCAGCATCTGAAAGCTGGGTCCATGTTCTCAGCTTCAGCAAACATCGACTCCAGACTCAGCAGCAAGCCGGGGTTGTTGTGTCCATTCAGCAAGAGTATCCACAGTCCCTGATCACACCGAAGTTTAAAATTACAATCGTGCTTGATTATGACGATTAAGTTAAGACGTTTGTCTTGAGAAACCTGTATCTAGTTTATGTACTCAGATCAATGGTTGAATTGAAATGGAATTCTTACCTCGTTCATTCCTTTAAGTATAGACTTTTTGACAGTTCTTTCCACGGCAGCTCCTGTGCCACTGATGGGAATGATGAGAGTATTAGCTTGTTTCTTGGCAGCAAACTCTGTGAATAACTTCAACACTCCCTTCGCTTCTGTCTTGTGCAAGAATAGGACGGGAACCCGCGGGCTGCCCTGTCTCTGCACCATGCCCATATCAATTCCAACTTCTCCACAATATCTGCAGAAGGGTGAACATCGTATAATGCAAAAGTCTAGTGTACATGTCTCAGACTTGTGTCCTATAATGAGGTACATTTTAGAGATAAACATAAATTAAAAACTTACTTTTTTCCGAGAACGCTGATGGTGAACTGGTTGGATAGCTGCATGATCCTGTCACTGCGCACAGCCCTGATGACCAACATCCTTTGTAGTGAAGCATACTGGTCATCCATCTTGTCGGGTAAAGGTTGGTTCTCAGGCTTGTCAGCCTCACAAAGACTTCTCCACTGCGTTTCTCTACCATCGCGGGGCATGCGGTCAAACATATCCTATATTAAAAAAGGTATCGATTAAGATGCCGATATTAAACTCGAATACAAAATCTCGCGAAAGATTATTCCTTAAGTAGGTCATGGACAAATAGGTCATACAATTATTTTTTAGATCAAATAAAGGAAATGACCCAACAGTAAGTGGGGTGTTTGCAGCCTTACCTGGAACCATTCGTAGTGGATGGCGAGAATCTGCAAGTTGTTGAACTGTTCGTCCGTCATCCAGTCAAATACTTTCTTGACTGTTACGAATTTGCTGTCTCCCGGTTGGTTGGCGCCTACTGCTGTCATAGTAACCGATCCCAGTGATGGTGAGATAAGGAACTCCCTTTCACCCGGGCCGACACGACCTTCCGCGTCTTCAATCTGCAGAAGAAGAATATGTATTGTACGACGATGCTTTGTATACGGTTATATGATAAAACTTGGTATTGATGTAAAATCATTTACCTCCATAGCTAGCAGCAGTGTGTATACAGATTTGTCCCGGTCAGCCAGTGATCGCATAGTTGTGACGTAGGCGGCGTTCACCAGACGGTCCACGACCGCTTTAACAGAGGCGCGATCAGAGTGCGCGATGGCGGCGTCAAACAGATCTAAGAACATTTCAAACGACGTCTGATACAAGTGGTTGATTTCCCTCATGTATTGCCACGTGTCGAATGAAACAGCCCCAGTTCTGGCGATCACCCTGAAGCCTTCCTTGGCTCGGGCGATTGACTGTTCACCAGATTCCACTCTGGTTTGACTGGAGAATAATAATTACACGATTAACACTACATTTGCGTGCAAAACGGTTTGTTGAATCGATTAGATAAACGCGCTTTATAAACCATCTAAACGTTACTGTATGATACTAGTATTCAATAGCTATTGCGTATTTTTATTTTCATTTTTATCTCGCGCCAGTCCAATTTTTGTGATTTATACCTTTCTTCGGTTTCGTCGTGTTGTTTCTTCAGCTCTGCCAGCTTCTTTGTCGTTGGCAGATCATTTAGCAGGCGAACGTCGCTGGATAGAATATCGACCATGTCGTGTTCCAGCTTGTCCAGCCTCTCCATGTTCTCAACCCGCTCCTGTAGTAAAGCCGTCTTCTCGTCGTCCAGGCGAGACTTCTCCAGTCTCATAAACCTGTTGAGCAGCTCTTCTTCAATATCGCGGCGAGTTTGACCGAAGTAGATGAGCGAGAGATAAGCTGCCAACTCTCTGGGGACCATATGTGGGAGTGAGGTGGTGTGCAGGTACAGTCGGAAGTGTGGCTGGCACTCTACCTCATGATCACCAACCTGAGAGTCGTAGGAAAACACACATATGTTCAACAGCGCACACTTAATTTACACCATGTTATTCAAGTGGTCATAAAAAGGCCATTACCATTATTTTGAATGGGTTTCTTCCTGTGATGAACCTTTCCCGGGAAATGATGACCGATCGGAATCTGGCATCATCCTTAAATTGTTTCATATCGATGTCGGTCACCAGTAATGGCATTCCATCAGATAGGCACGTGTCAAACTGGGACCGTAGATCCTATAAAAATAATTATTGGATTAAACAGCTCACTAAGGAGAATAAATCCGAAAAGAGGATAAGATCGAGTTGACGATTAGCAGCGTACGTGATATCTGACGACCACCAGACCCTTCTCTCCCATATAAGATTTGACCCAGTCTACGGCTCTGGAAATTGGGTCACACAGCAGTGGCCAGGCCATAGTGCTGTCTCCTTCCATCACAAATGTGGAGTTTTCCAACATCAAACGCGTCTGAGGCAACAGGAGCTCCTCTAGTTTTCTGATTTCCAGCTGAAAATGAAATAAAGATTATCATAATAGTCAGGTAAGTATTTGAAAATGAGCGAAAAGAGCTTTTCCTACTTGACCTACCGAACGATACAGGAAGTCCACAAGTTCCATGTTGCGGAAAAGTTTCTTGGTTGGAAGCGGAATGCCATGATGTTCACAGATGGTCATGAAGAACTCTCCCATCCTACATCTGGTGTCTGTGTTCATACCACCGCAGTAGGTGAGGAAAGCTGAGGCGGCGATGCAGTTAGCAACCAGAACATCGTTACTGGCAAACTCCTTAACGTGTGCTCGCCACTCATTCTCTTGTGGTTTCATGCTGTTCGAAGTAATTGTGAGAACCACATAAATTACGCACGCTTGCTACTCGTTTTTGATCAGTACCTCAATGGATTTAAGAAGGGATAACGCGTACCTTTCGATCATGCTTGTGGCAGCCTTCAGACGTTCTTTCATGGAGAGGAGCTCCATGTCCAGCCCGTGCTTCTCCACGACGGCAGCATCAAACTGTTCCTGCAGCGCGCTCATATCACTCTGGATTCTAGGTAAATCTTCCTCGGTGAGATTTTCTTCAGGCTCTTCCTCTTTTTGTTCCACTTCTTCTGGCTGTAAAGATGCCACAGAAATATATAGTCAATGCGTTCAGCGTAATCGTTGGAGGAGTAATTGTGCATCTCATCAAGTTAAGTATAGTTTTTCATATTAGTAATTGCTTTTTTACTCCAACAGGTTACTGGACAAAGTAATTGTATGTCTTGCAAGTATTTACATATCCTGGAAACACTCGAAATTATTACATTATTGTGCTAGAACTAAGCAACCTTAACTAATAGAGTGCCATGTTTTTAACAAACAGGCAATGAGGCTATCAAACTTATATTGAAGGAGATATCATACAATGGTGTGATGTATTAAACAGTAGCGAGATACACTCTAAATTGTTGAGGAACAATAAAAATATAATCTGTCTTGATTAGGACATTAATACTTCGACAAAAATGATAATACAACAAGCTCCCCCAGCAAAATATTGACATGATGACACTTGAAATCATGATCAATTGATATGGAGATACTCAGGAGTGCTAGCCTTACAGTATAACAATAACAACCTTAGACTAACAATATATATGAGTAATGAGTAGGCTTACATTTATATTTACTCTTAGGCACTTTTATAGTAATTCACATGCAGTTAAGTGTAAATGGATGGCCTACTTCTACCATATATTCAAAAGATAAAACACATTTATCCTTTATGTTTTTTGAGACTTAAAATATGGAACCACTAACACCTCCAGTCCCTTAATATGATAGTAAATTGATTTCAATAAATTAACACTCCAATCACCTTAAACTTAACCAAAACGTAAATGACTAATGAGAGTAGCCAGTTGTTTATTTACGCTTAGTTAGTGCACTACAAACTATAGACTATTGTATCACAAACCTTGGCTTCTTCCTGGGCAACCTTAAGGATAGCAAAAATGATTAAAAAATAAAGCATGGGTATGAAAATATACAAAATATTCAAATAGCGAAAAAAATTGCATGCATCTAAACAATTCAAATAACGACATTTCATATGGATCATGTGAATATTAGTAAATCGGGTTTTCAATGAGCGCGTTCAATGCAGACGTAGATAAGGGCACATATTGAAGCAACATTATTCTCCTACAAAAGTGTCAACTATATTACATCTAGGGTTGTTACCAAACATAAAGAACATAAATTGTGTGGTAAAAGAACGACAGGGGTGAAAATAAAACAATTTGCTCATGCATACATGCTTGTGATTGGGCATTTATTGGTTTGAATAAAATGTGTGTGGCATGGTTTCCAAGATTCCAAAATCTAAGAGTTCATGCAATAACTTACACGGGATTCTTATTCTTAGATATCAGAAAATCCTGATGGATGAAAATGCGTTACAATTTATATATATATGGCCTGAAATAGCAATAGGAAGCTTAGTAGTTGTTAACCAATATATACGGGGCATATAATTCCCATATATGATTAAAGTCTAATCGATTCATAACGTTTGTTGCAAGGAATCTGCTAAAACTAATGATGGGTAATACTGATGAAGTCCATGTGTACATGGTGGGAAAATTATATCTATGTGGAAGATAATGACAACCTTTTCCAATATTTCATCAATGATTGATCTGATCTTGATAGCCGGAGAAAAGATGAGATTTTGTTAATTTCACAAGTGATCGATCGAAGCATTGTTCATTGTTAGCGTAAACATCTTGGGGATTTCGTTATTAGTTACATGGAAAATACACGGTACGACTTAGAACTTTACGCAGCACGATATTTCATTTAGAAACGAGGGAAAATAATTTGCTTACCGACTCCTCTTTTTCTTTATTCATTCGGTCATTCTCCTCGATCTCACGCTCGAGTTCATGGACTCTCTCAAGCGCATGCTTAAGGGGACCACACAGTCTGGTGTATTCTATGATGGCGATGGTGTAGTTAACCATCGTCGCAGCATCTTCACTGGCGTATTTAGCGCCAGCGATTGAAATGCCTTTGGTGTTTTCTGGACTTGGAGATCTTCGCTGCGCAACAAATGTTTTTTCTGTCGTCGGGAAAAAAGGAATATAACATTGAAACTTATTCGCGTTTACCAATACATTATTATTTCCCTGCTTACAATGAGTTTTTCCAAGTGACATTTTACCTGCAGCATTTTCTAGTAAGGATCCTTCTCCAGTCACTCCCCACTGTCCCTCTTTACTCTTTGCCAGGTAACTTTCGACAGCTGATGACAAAAAGTAGTATACGTATATGAGGCTTACTGATGCCACCAGTGTATGAAAGAAACATGTTGTTGGTGAAGTAATATTTACCCATGGCCACGTCCTGTGAGATTCCGTCTTCCCATGGAACATTGTGCATGATATCCACAAACTTGGTGACGTCGTTCATAGTGATCTGCATAGACTTCCACTGGGCCCGATCAAACCTTTCTGAGCCACCTTCTTTGGACACTTTGACTGTGAATGATAGCAATAAATTATTAAACGATTTCGAAAAATAGGGGGCGTAGCAAATGGTTAAACTTGAGAATCACCCTATGTCAGAAATACATATATCATAACGAGTCAAAACAAAAATTTAACTAATTGAAACATAACACAGCAACAAATCAAGAAAACGCCAAATTTAGTTTGGCGATCGAAATCTATCACAAGACCCGTCAACGTTTTTAACGAGGGCCAATTCTTAATACTAGTGTTTAACAGTGACCTTCAAGACCAGCTGTCATACAACTAGCT